>OMNM01000135.1:9382-25875 GCA_900302745.1 Parablennius parvicornis
CAAACTGTGGTCGTCTCTTCAAGTGAACGGTGGAGGAATAATTCCTGAAAATTAAATTTAAAAAAAAAAAAGTCCCACATTCGAGCTGAGGATTTGAACACGACGTTCAGACGAGAACAGATGTTCTCAATGTCATTGAACTCCAACAAATGATGCATAACTTTACACTTAATAAATCAGAACTGTTAAGTGAAATATAAAAAAACAAACACAGAAACCACATTTTAACATTTTTACTGTTTTTTGTTTTCGTGTTTTTTTGCTTGTTTCTTCTGTTGCATGGCCTGATGCTGTGGTGTGTTGACAGCCGGGGCTTCATAATGCCATCGCTCCACATATCATCAGGTATCAGTTCTAGTTCTCAATCGGCCTCCCCTCTGAACACTTTTTTCTTCTTTTTTATTTTTGAGCAGGCGAGCTGCCAGACGACAGGCTATTCGCCACCCGACAAAGATAGAGAAGGACAGTAAGGGGCCAACGAAGGCGACCACCACCACACTGGTCTACCAGATCTTTGATACCTTCTTCTCCGATCAGATTGAGCAAAATGACAAAGAAGGCGCAGCCAAGCGACATCGCTGTGGTGTCTGTGAGGTGAGGTGGTTACAGAGAAAGCAAATGCCAGAAACTGAACACGTCTTAAACAAATAACCATAACGTGTTTTTTTTTTTTTTTTAAGGTTTGTCAATCTCCCGACTGTGGCAAGTGTGCAGCTTGTAAAGACATGATCAAATTTGGAGGAAGTGGCAAAAACAAACAGGCTTGTAAGCAGAGAAGGTAAGAACTTGTATATTTTCTGTAAAACTACAAAACAGATATTTCAGTGTATAAACCGCTAACAACAAAATTCAAATGCCTCTTCACTGCATAGATGGATATTTACCCTGAAGTCTCTTTATGGGTTTGGGTGCCAGAATTATCAGGACATGCTTGAAAAAGAGATTCTTAATCTTAATGTGGTTTCTCCTGATAAAATAAAGGCAAATAGAATTGTTTTTTTTGTTGTTGTTTTTTAACCCTTATATGATCCTCCTCTTCAGATGTCCAAACCTGGCGGTGAAGGAAGCCGAGGATGACGAGACCATTGAGGAGGAAGATGTTCCAGTGGAGAAGCCCAAGAAGCTTTCTCATGCCAAGAGGAAGAAGCAAACCCAGTGCAAACTCTCCTGGATTGGAGAACCTGTTCAGGTATTTTCTTTTTTCTGGGTGTTGATTTGTTTTCCTCTTGTGCATCAAACTTGTGTAGTTTTTTGCTCTAATTTGTCGTCACCGTCTCTCCAGACTGAGGGCAAGAAGCAGTTCTACAAGAAGGTGTCTGTGAATGATGAAGTGCTGGAGGTGGGAGACTGTGTCTCCGTCTCATCAGAGGATCCATCCATCCCGCTCTACCTGGCCAGGTGACACTTTAATGGCTTTTCTCAACCACGTGGAAAAGTGGATGTGAATGCCTCCAGATCTTTGCCCCCGCCCCTCCCCCTCCTTCTGATGGCAACGTTTCATAACGTGTTCCTCCTCAGAATCGCGTCGCTTTGGGAGGACAACAATGGGAAGATGTTTCACGCCCACTGGTTCCTGCGCGGGATCCACACGGTTCTCGGAGAGTCTTCTGATCCCCTCGAGCTCGTCATCGTCGACGAGTGTGAAGACATGGCGCTCAACTACGTCCAAGGCAAAGTGGACGTCATGTACAAGGCCCCGTCAAACAACTGGTTCATGGAGGTGGGTTGGCTCAATGGCCATTAAAAGTAGCTTTTAATTCTTTAGTTTAACTCTTCATCTCCTGGTTGCTTCCCTCTGTGTGTCTTTCAGGGCGGCATGGATGTTGAAATCAAGGTGATCGAGGATGATGGAAAGAGTTTCTTCTATCAGTTCTGGTACGACACGGAGTTTGCCCGATTTGAGACGCCTCCCAAGACCGCTCCTTCAGACGAGAACAAGTTCAGGTGACATTAGTCCTGCGTGAGACTGTGCTGCTCTTTAGCTTTGAGTATATTATTAACCACTCTGGTTTGCAGGTTCTGCGGCAGCTGCGTTAGGATTAAAGCGAGAGAGGAGCAGGAAGTCCCTCGTGTGTCTGAACCCCTGGATCAAAAAGATGAAGACAACAAAGCTCTGTATGCTTCGGTCTGCTTTAAGGGGAAGCAGTTCAAGGTGGGAGACGGCGTCTACCTGCCTCCCGAAGCCTTCAGTTTCAGGTGTGTTGTTTTTTTGTGTGTTCAGTTTGGCATTAAATGCTTGTGTGTGTGTGTGTGTGTGTCAGGCCTTGTGTAATTCCAATAAACAGTCAAATGGTGATGAGTTTTAGTTGTCGACTAAAGAAGTGATTTCCCACCAGGGGGCGCCAAAGTTTAGTGCGAGGGTTTTGCAATGCATTCTTGGTTTTTTAATTTATTTTCTTAAAGCAGTATAATGTTTTTGAATGTCTTTAATAAATGAGATTTAATTTGTCACAAACCTACTTGGTTTAAGCACTTGCATTAAAAGTGTATAGTCTGTTTTGAATATTTTTGAAAATACTATTTAAGTATCTGCAACATACACAAATGTGAGCTTGCCAAGTAAGAAGTGGGAGAAAGGACTTGAACTCTTTATACAATTAAATCTATTTTTAAAAGACAGCCATTGCTTTGTTCCTGACAGTGTGAAACCAGCGAGCCCACAGAAGCGCTCCCACAGGAAGGAGGATGTGGATGAGGACCTGTATTCAGAATATTACAGGAAGTCTTCAGACTACATCAAGGGATCGAACCTGGACGCTCCCGAGCCGTTCCGCGTGGCTCGCATCAAGGAGATCTTTCACCGGCGGAGCAACAATAAACCAGACGGCTCCGAGGTCAAACTGCGACTCTACAAGTTCTACAGGTAAAGTTTTAAATGAGAAAGTCATCCAGGATCGAATGTGCCAACGTGACTAATGCGGATGGTTTCTCCTCCCAGGCCGGAGAACACCCACAAAGGCGTCAAAGCCAGTTACCACACCGACGTCAATCAGCTGTACTGGAGTGACGAGGAGGTGACCGTCAGCATGACGGAGGTGCTCGGCTGCTGTCAGGTGGAATATGCTGAAGATCTGAACGAATCAATCCAGGACTACTCCAGCGGTGGACCCGACCGCTTCTACTTCTTGGAGGTGAGGTTACTTTCTACCTCGTCTGCAGCATTTTCACTCATTCAATTGATCAAATGTTGACTCGTAATAGTGACGCCAGCAAGTGTCCACTACGGCATATTTACTGACGCGTTTCTCCTGCGCAGGCTTATAATGCAAAATCAAAGAGTTTTGAAGATCCTCCAAATCATGCTCGCTCAGCTGTTCACAAGGGGAAAGGAAAGGGCAAAGGAAAAGGTAGAGACAGAAGGACAACACAATGTTTTCTCATTTGTTGGTTTGCTCGAAACGTCATCAAATTGTTTCTTTTGTTTTTTTCAATCCCAATAAGGTAAAGGCAAGGGGAAAGCTGCTACACAGGAGCCACAGGACTCTAATGTGGAACAACAAGCACCCAAAGTGGCCAAATATCGCACACTGGACGTGTTCTCCGGGTGTGGCGGTCTCTCTGAAGGCTTCCACCAGGCTGGTAAATCCTCAGATCCACCACGTTTATTTTTTTCCGTTTTCTGTGTGTTGCACAAATCCTGAGCTACTGCTTCCTGTGCAGGGATCTCTGAGACTCTGTGGGCCATCGAGATGTGGGAACCGGCAGCCCAGGCCTTCAGACTCAACAACCCGGGAACCACAGTGTTCACGGAGGACTGCAACGTCCTGCTGAAGCTGGTCATGTCCGGAGAGAAGACCAACTCCTTGTCACAGAAGCTGCCGCAGAAGGGCGACGTGGAGATGCTGTGCGGAGGACCGCCATGTCAGGGATTCAGTGGGATGAACCGCTTCAACTCCCGCACTTATTCCAAGTTCAAGAACTCCCTGGTGGTGTCTTATCTCAGGTCAGTGGACTATTCTCTATTTGCTTGACGATCTACATGATATAACCATTTCTCATGTTGGTTGCTCCAGTTCTCTGATGTACAATAATCTCAACACACACTTTTTCTTGCAGTTACTGTGATTACTACAGACCAAAGTTCTTCTTGCTGGAGAATGTGAGGAACTTTGTCTCGTTTAAGAAGTCCATGGTCCTGAAGTTGACTTTACGCTGCCTTGTGCGAATGGGCTACCAGTGTACTTTTGGCGTCCTTCAGGTGAGTTTAATACAGAACTGGTTATTTCATCCCTCCTCGGCCGTGAATCATACTGAAGTCTGCATTTTCAATCCCACTGAGGTCTTGTTTTCAAATGAAAATTGAATTGTGAAACATCATTTTCACTACGATGCTCTCCTCTGCTCCCTGCGGTCAGGCTGGTCAGTACGGCGTAGCGCAGACTCGCCGCAGGGCCATCATCCTGGCTGCTGCACCAGGAGAGAAGCTGCCTCACTATCCTGAGCCACTCCACGTGTTTGCCCCTCGCGCCTGCTCTCTGAGTGTGGTGGTGGACGAAAGGAAATACGTCAGTAACGTTACAAGGTGAACGTCCCTCCTCTGTTGACGTGCAGCTGGATTGCAAACCTCTGTAGGTCGTCATTTTGAAACCAATAATGTGGACCCACAGGGGGAACGGTGGGATTTACCGCACCATCACGGTGAGGGACACCATGTCTGATCTGCCAGAGATCCGCAACGGTGCATCTGCACTGGAGATTTCCTACAACGGGGAGCCTCAGTCCTGGTTCCAGAGGCAGATCAGAGGCACGCAGTATCAGCCCATCCTCAAGGATCATATCTGCAAGGTGAGCCGTGTGGAGTTTACTCAAACTCTCCTCTTCTACGTGTTGCTAGATGAACTTTTATCTTTAAAAAAAATGTGTGTTCAGGACATGAGTGCGCTGGTTGAGGGCCGAATGCGTCACATCCCACTGGCACCAGGCTCTGACTGGAGAGACCTCCCCAACCTGGAGGTTCGGCTGAAAGACGGCACCATGACCAAGAAGCTGCGCTACACACACTCGGATAAAAAGAACGGCCGCAGCAGCACCGGGTCACTCAGAGGAGTTTGTACTTGTGCAGAAGGTACACAAGTCAGACACGGAATAATTGACACGAGGGATCTCAAGCCTCCAGAAGCTGGAGCTCACATCTTCTTGTCCCTTTAGGGAAGCCCTGTGACCCTGCAGACCGACAGTTCAACACCCTGATCCCCTGGTGTCTGCCACACACTGGAAACCGCCACAATCACTGGGCTGGGCTCTACGGCAGGTTGGAGTGGGACGGCTTCTTCAGCACAACTGTGACTAACCCCGAGCCCATGGGCAAACAGGTACTGAAGTTTGTGTATCCCATCATGTATTTAAAAAGAAAAAAGGTTCCCTCAGGAGCCGCACCGTATGAAACTCGTCCTTGTGCCAGATGTTCCTCCTCTGGTTGTTAACCTGAGTGTTTGTGGGCAGGGCCGCGTCCTGCATCCTGAGCAGCACAGAGTGGTCAGCGTGAGGGAGTGTGCGCGCTCTCAGGGATTCCCCGACACCTATCGCTTCTTTGGAAACATCCTTGACAAACACAGACAGGTGAAATATACGAGCAACCCTCCAGCGTTCACACTGAAGCCAGCAGACGGTCCCACTGCTCGGCCTAGTGCTCGGGACACTGGTTTTATCTGTTGTCGCTTCTCAGGTTGGAAATGCTGTGCCGCCTCCGCTGTCCAGAGCCATTGGCCTGGAGATTAGGCAGTGCGTCCTGGAGCGAATCAAGGAAGAACAAACATCCGGTAATTTCATCTCTTACCTTATTTGTTTATTCAGATATTTGATTTTCAATAGTTCTGAGAAATAAATGTTTTCTCTACAGAGATCAAACTGGAGATGATGGAGACATCCGATTAGTGGCTCCGTCCTTCTCGGGCAGGAAGAATCTGCTGTGCATCTTGATATTTGAAAATAGTTTTTATGTTGTACCGTGATTGTTTTTTTTAACTGGCCACTGTGGACGTTCGCTGTAGTGTCGTTCCATGTTGAGTTTTAAATGTGCTTTCAATCATTTTAATGAATGTTCACCTAATGTGTATTAAAATTGTATGTAGTTTTTATATGTAATATTTCAAATAAAGCTATTAAATCTCATCTTTAGATGTATAAAATCATTGTCATGATGTTGATGCTTGGATATTAACATGCAGACTGATGACAGAACTGATGCTAGTTTTCCACTCTGCGAACAATCGGTAGATTTTCATCACCAGACCAGGTGTGAAGGGTTTTGATGTACGTTAGTGGAGCAGGCACAAACCTAAATGTGCACATCAGTCAAACACGCAACAGCTCCACAAGATCTGGGAGTTAAATTTTGATCGGGAGTGGTATGACAATGTAATTATCACAACCAGTAGGCCAATTCCTGTCAGATCATTTTAATGAAAAAGGATAATGGTGCATCTTAACAGTACTCACAAAAGTAGGGTTTATTCAGCTTTTGTGTGACATATAACAAGGTGTTAAATGGTGAATTGACAGGTTTGATCTGTGAATTTACCAATAAATGTCCTGATCAGAATTGGTATTTTAACAGTCCCAACAACTGAGAGCAGTGTTAAGTTTCACAGCTGCAGAGATGAAGGTCCTGTGATAATGCTTGAAGGAGTTCACAGGTTGTTCATAGGAAAGGCCGCTTACCCAGCATTCTCACTCAACTCTTCCCAACAGTGTTTAGAGGAAGGGGCCATATTTTTCAAAGTTAATGCCATTACTGAAGTAGCTCTATTTGGTTTCAGTTCACAGAAAATAAAAATCAAGAGCCAACTCCAGCAGGACACTGAGTGAGCGACTTTACTGATGGCTGTTTGAGTCATTCAGTCTGGGAATCAACAGGCTGAATAACTAAAGCAGAACATCTGTACTTAAATTTGATTCATTTTGTAATGAGTGCAACAATATTTTACATTAAAACACTTCATGGTGAAACTGCATGTAGCTTCTGATTTAAGTCCTGTTTCATCACATTAACTTATCAAATAAGTTTCAACTCATTCCTGCTGTATGTGCAAAGCTAAATCAATATTTTCTAGCTGGGATGTTCATACAGCCTTTTCAAAGTAATTCCAGCTTTCAAAACAAGCAGGTCCCTTTGTAAATGTGTCTTTTAAAACACAGTCATGCTCTGTTGTATTTTTCTAGTGCAAGTGAGAATGCTTCATTAAATGATGAAAAGAAAAAGACAACCAGGAAATGTACGGCAACTTTTATTTTGGTAACAGCCACATTTTACCACATCAATAAAATCTGGCATCTTCCGGGATATATTTAGCTGAATTCCTCAGTTGTTTGATGGCCTGCAAAGAGTTAAATCAGGTTAGCAATGACAGACACTGATGATCATTTTGTTCATCAAAGTCATCAAGAACTTACTTGGCCCATTCAACATTGAGAATAAGATGATCATATCCAAATCCTGACACTCCTGTGATGGCTCTGGCTGCATCCTCCCGACGGTGGAAACTGATGAAAGCAAATCCCTGCAGCAACAACAGGAAGTGACTTTGATGGGATGGCAACATGGAACCCTAAAGCCACCTTCACATTGACATGTTCAGAAGTATCAAAACACTGGACTTTAAGTAATCTAAAATTATTGGCAGCTGCTTATCAGTTCAACTAATCAAACATCCGCATCAACATCTGAAGCTCCACATGAGATCCACAATGCTGTATTGGACTTATCAAATGGACATGCGCTTCAAAAACTCCTTCACAAGGTCCACACTGACCTTGGACTGTCCTGTGTTTTTGTCCTTTGCCAGATAGATTCTGGAGATGGAGCCAAATGGTCTGAAGAGCTCCTGCAGGTCTGTCTCACGGGTGTCCTCAGACAAGTTGGTCACACGAATAGTAGCATTATCATCAGCTGTAGCGAGCAAGCACACACCGTTAATACATTTGCTGCTCTAGAAAAAAAAAATTACGAATGTGAAGCCTCTTCATATGAATGGACTCACCTCTGCGGTTTGGCTGCATGGACTCTCCTCTCCTGGTGCCTCCATCCCGCAGGCTCGGGGGAACATACTTCCCAGTCTTGCTCTGTGCCGGCTGTGCAGGCTCAGGTTCCGCTGGGGAAGGAAGAAAACAAGGTTTTAGGATCATTACGGATTAATAAACAATGACAGCGTGACAAAAAGGGAAGCAGATGGTACCAGAGCCAGCAGGCTTGTCCTTGTCTCCAGTAGAGAGACCAAGCTGTTCAGCCAGCTCTTTCTGCATGGGGCCCAGGGTATCCTTGTACGGACAGCGGGTGGTCCAATGGTCTCCTTTACAAATACGACAAGAGACGATCTTCTGCCCTTTCAGCTTGTTCATTGGATCTTCATCCTGGTCTTGGGCATTCAAGTCCTGCAAAAAAAAAGGGAAAAAAAAGCTCAGAAGTAAATCACCAGCAGAATACAGTCAATCAGAGAGAAAACAAGCGAGTATTCACATTATCTCACCTCTTTACTGGAGATGAATGTCATGAAGACATCGTCACTGACAGTGGTGGTGGCCACGTTAGGGCCTGGGGCATCAAACTCCGAGTTGCCGAATTTCTTCCAGTTCTAAAAATCAAAGTTGAATTTGTGGTTACACACCTAGAGGGGTCATGTATATTTTTAGGAGTCTATCACTTGAATTTCACACAGTATGGTAACAGACCTTTCGCCTAGCAACAGCTTTAGAGGCTTTTCTGTTCTCGATCTTGAAGGTCCGCACAATCTACAGGACAAAAAGTTGCAGCCAAAATATTGTTCAAATGTTTAAGAAACAAAGAAAAAAGTGTTTTTTTTTTTTTTTTTTTTACAGATTTAGAAATGCCATGGCATTTAAGGGCTGTAACAGGAACTAAACCTAACAAAAACAATCTGCAATATAGACCGTAAAATAGGAAGAGTCACCTTGAACTTCTTTCCATCATCATCTATTTTGTACTCCGTGATGGTTTTGATGTTTCCTTTAATGGATTCCTTGGGCGATGGTAGTGTTCCTGTTGAAACAACAAATACATTAATCTGATGAGCACTGATGAAAGAGGGATGTCAACACACATCAGACTTTCAAAAAATGCCACATGATCTTTGTCTTTTTCTCAAACAACTACTGTTCAACTTGTTTACCCTTTAAACATATGGTAAGATATTTTTTATGATGTGTATTGGATTTTCAGTAGTGTCTATGTTTACAGGGATATGTTAAGAGAATAGCTTATTTCATCTGTGGGTTTAATATGGCCAACAAGTCGAGTTTCTTCCTAAAACAATCCAAGCATTTATGTGGCTAATCAGGACGAATTGTTTATGTTTCTAGTTTCCTTTTATTCAGGCAGTTCGTTTTCCACCATTTATACATTGAAATCATAGAAAGTGAGGGAAATGTTGGTATCTCACTCACGCTATTAACGTCTACGTTGCTAGCGCAGCTTGCTAGCTTCTAAGGCCACAGCATATGTCTAAATTTCTAAAAAGCGAAAAGACATCCAAATATGCCGGCCACGATTAAATGTAACTGACGTTTCAAAAGGCATACCGATATAAAATCTCACACTTCAGCGTGTGTACATGGTACTATTTAGACCGAAAACCACGTGGGGTGGTGGCCCCCTTGCCGGCCTTTCTTCAGTCTTCGGTGTTTCGGATTAACTTGATCCCCTGTTAATTGGTGACCAACTTCCTATATCGTGTTTTTTGCTGCTCGATGTTTAAAAACTCGACATAAAATCCGTAGCTGTCCTGGCAAGCATTGTTTAACCGCATATAAAATAACGCTTAGCAGTGTCCGTGAGTCTTAATTGAACATCTGCTCTTACAAGCAATAACGACTAAAAGAAGTCGGGCACCAGTTAACAGGAAAACCAGCTAATCCGAAACACCGGGCAACATGAGCTAACTGTGCTAACAATGCTAACGTTACCTTCATCTCCCTCCTCCTCCACCTGGTCTGCCCAGCTGGGCTTGGAGCTGAAACACACACACATAGATGTGCGATATTACAACAATAAGGACACATTCTCTGACAGTACAAATGGAACGTTCGAATAAAACTCACTCGTCGTATTCGATAGACGGCATCCCGTCGGCAGCTAGCTTAGCTCGGCTTCGAGAGCGATGGGACGAGCCGCCAAATCACCAGGCGCTTTTCCGTAAGCGTCACCACGTAACGGGTGTACGCAGTTTACGTGTCTCCTGACCTCCGTCATTTCCTCACGGTTTTAAAACGCTTCAGTAACATAAGCAGGGGTCGGGTTGCATGTTTTTAATATGATTATGATTCTCTTTCTTTAAAACTAACTTGTCAAGAGTACCATACAAGACAAACAAATTTATTTTCTAATTACAAGGCTTGATACAAGCAAAGAATCTTTGAAATTATAAGGAAACCCGACAACAAATGACAACCCACGAACCAAAGGAAGGCTGGAATCCAGAGATAAGATGGAAAACAGGAGGGAAAACATTGGACTGATCACATACAAACAAACAGGGAACAAATAACTCAAACTAACAAACTAAAATGACACATTTTAACTTTGGTCATGTGCAGAAAAACAAAAGACTCAAGAGGTGTCCTGGTGTAAATCAATTAAACATCCAGTGCATTAAGAGAGAAGATCTGTTTTGAGAGATTTGTTTTTACATCATGAGTTTTGTGGCCAGGTATTGATCGTGTTAAGATAGTAATATTGAAAAAGGCAAGGCAAGTTTATTTATATAGCACATTTCAGCGACAAGGTGACTCAAAGTGCTTTACAAATACATTAAAACATCAGATACCTAAAGATAAACCTAAACTAGAAGCAAACAAAATTTTTAATTTCATGCATTCATGACTCAAGACCAAGGCAACAGTTGGAAACGACTTTTTTTTCAACCTAATTATTGTTATATTTTTGTGCATTTAGACCAAAAACATTGTCTATCGTGACATTGATAGATACACACTATTAAAGAGAGAGTTGACACTGAATATCATATTGAAATTGTTTTAACAAATGAACAAATGTCATAGTTATAATTAGATAGAATTAGATAGATAGATACATAGTTAGAATTAAGTTTAGCTTGAGTTCATTTGCATTAAATGAAGAAGTCTGAGTAAGTACTGGTATTAATAAGTACTCTACTTTTTCTCCATCTCCATGATGTTATCTTCTGGACTCTTTCCACAACATGCAACTCTGATGCTGTCAAACACCGCCATGTAAAGGATTGGATGGATACACATATTGAGAGTTGCCAGCCCCTTAGACACCTGGTACATCTTGTAGACCCAGCAGACAGAGTTCTTCGAATCGCGGATTCTCAGATACAAGTGAGAGATCTGAGAGACGTGATAAGGCACAAAGGAAATGGCATACAGCACGAGCACTGATGAAACCAGCAGGGCAACTTTGCGCTTTTCAAGTATGGTTATACTAACATTGTGCCACACTACAGAAATAACCACACAATAAGAAGTGAAAGTGACCAGAAAGGGAACAAGACAACCAAACACAGACAGAAACAGTTTGTAGGTAAAGTGAGGTTTTTCATCTTGAGGGACTTTGTCACAGAAGGAGACACACTGAGTCTTGTTATTGTAATCATTGTGGCAAACGGAAGCAAACCTCAATACAGGGGAAGAAATGAGTCCTACAACCACCCACATGATGATGCTGACGACCTTGGCGTGGACAGGCTCCACGCGAGAGCGGGTGAAGAAGGGGCAGCGCAGGGCCACACATCGGTTCACGCTTATGGCCATGATGAAGAAGATGCTCGCGTACAAATTGCAGGTGAAAAGAAACCTCTCCATCTTACACATGACATCTCCAAAGATCCAGTTTTTCCCCATCGAGTAGTAGATGACGAGCACCGGAAGGGTGAGAACGTACAGCAGGTCACTGATCGCCAGGTTACAGGACAGGACGACTCCCGTGTGCCAGTGAGTCCTTTCTCTGAGCACCAGCAGCCACAGGGCAAACAAGTTCCCTGCCAGGGCCACAACAAACTCAATCCCATACATAGCAGGCAGCACGCCCATCTGGAACTTCTCGCACTCTAAAAAGTTGCTCATCGTGCCGTGAATGGAATTGCAAGTGAATTGTTGTGACGACCCCTGCAAAGAGAAAGCAACCGGGCAGAGATCCGAGAGGAAAATGTCTTGATTAAGACTAATTCATTTATTTCACCATGTTTCTTACATACACAAAAAAAGCTCAAGAAAAACCAGCAATGAAAAGCATTAAATTCCACTCACCAAAAGGCTGCGAGGTGTGATGCAGCCTACACTTATGAAGAAATGAGGTGAACCTCACACCATGATTCAGTGAGATGGGAATGACTTGCCCTGAGCCAAAAGAAACTTCCTTGTTGCAGATGTGTTGCTCAACTTCGAAAAGCAGAACTTGGATTGCTCAGCAGCATGTTTGCAATTCAAAGTCGCAATAAATACAATGATTTGATTTTAATCATAAAGCCACGCAAATTGATCTGCAAGAGTAGGTTTATTTCACCCAAACAATGTAGTTATAAATACAGAACCAAGTTTATCAGCATTTACAAGTGGGATTAAAAACAAACAGCAAGACATTTAAATACAAAATTCTGTAAAGAAGTGCAGAACTGCTCAGCTGATTTTGAATAACAAGCATTATTTTTGGGTAGGTAAATACCACATGCTCTCTCTTTCAAATATTATGTCTGTTAATACCAACAGACAATAAACAAGAGTTTGCTGCCATCTGCTGCTTAAACAAGGAACTGTACAAAGTCCATTTACAGAGTAAGAAGCCCACTTCAGCCTTTTCCCTTCCTCTGTTTGAAGCCTTGCTTTGGTCCCGAGCCGCTCTTCTTGAAGCTTGGCTTTCCTTTCTGACCTTTAGATTTAAAGTTTTTGTCCTTATTCTTGTTATCAAATTTCTTTTTCCCACCGAATTTATTGTCCCTATCGAAGGGTTTCTTTGATTTGAACGGCTTCCCTCCAGGCTTCTTGTTCTTTCCAAATGACTTCTCTCCATCTCTTGGTTTGTTCCACCCTTTTCCCTGTTTCTTGTCCATTTTGTCTCTGTGCTGCCCTCCTGGACCTTTTCCCTTCGGCGACTTGCCGTCCTTGCCCTGACAAGGGGGGAGCTGCTTCTTCTGCCTCTTGGCGGGGTCGTGAGACTTCTCTGAGAAGCGTCTCTTCTTGGCACTGGGAAACATGTCTGTCAGAAAATAAGCATCGTGGTGAATAAATGCAGTTAAAAAACACCCGAGTGGCAACATGAAATAGGAGATCAGTCACATTCACCTTCATCTGGCTCCTGTCCTACAGCCTGTCTGTAGTATTCCACCTCATCGTCGGATTCAACCGCAGCCGTCTGGTCGTCCTGGTTTCCTGGATCCTCCACCTCACTATCCTCCTCAGCTTCTGCATACTTCCTCTTGATGCCCTGCAGACTTTTTTTCCTGAAGTGGGGGAAAAATACATGTTTCATACTTCACCTCTGTGAAAAATGAACACAAAAGACAAAAGCTGTACTTTCAAAGAAATCTTACTTGAGTTCGTCCTTTTTCTCCATTTTGTCAGCAATGTTCTTCTCCTGTTTTTTCCGCCGTTGCTCCTTTTCCTTCAGCTTGGCCTCCTTTCTGTTCAGGATCTCCTGTATCTCTTCCTCTGTCTTAGAGACTGTAAACATGGTGTACAAGCAAATTGCCAACTGAACAATTTGTGCAGGATCTACATAAAGCCCAAGTCGACTCCCGATGCATCAGTAAGCGTTTACTTTGAGAGAAATCACAGAAGTCATACTGCTTTTGTCATCATGAACACCTGCAGAGGTTGAAGAGAGAGGTGCATGTACTCACTGAAAGAGTGATAGAGAACATTTCCCTCGCCCATCCCTTCTTGAATCTTTGTAAGCTGCAGAGTCATGCGAGGACCGATCTGTGGACAACACAAAACGTTAAGCTGCCGTCCACACAGACACTGAAGACAGGAACCTGCACGGGATACGTACTTCAGTCAACCGGACGGCACTCTGTTGAGACGCCATGTTGCCTCTTCCAGAGTAGTTCTGCGGGAGTTCGGTTATGTTGTGATCTCCATCTTGTTCGGCTTCACTTTCTGAGAGGTTCGCTCCCCTGGATAGACAAAAGGGAGTTCACATTAGATGCGGCGAACCAACTGTCAACTCTAAACTTCTCCTAATAACCTCGTGGCTGTAAGAATTGTACCTACGTAAGAATCTTACTTCATCAGCAGCTCACTGATATCCTCAAACTTGCTCATGTTGGGGAATTTTTCCTGCATTAGCTTCTTGACTCCACGGCTCATTCCCACAGGAACCACCTTCAGGCTGCTGCAGAGCGCAAACAACATTTTGGATCATTTTCCACCAATTCGTTGAATACGAAAAGCATGTGTGAAGGTGATTGGACCCATTAGTACGTTTACTTTGAGTGTACATCACTGAATAGTCAAGTCAGAGTTTGTCATCATTTGAGCCCAGTAACTATATCTTATTGCTAATAAAGCAACTAAGTGAGACTTCTGTATGTCAGCATAAAGCAGCTTCACTAATGAGTTCAGTTTTTATTTATTTATTTAAACTGTTATCAATTCTTTTGTAACCAAAGAAAATAATGTAGATTGTATTTTACTTACTAGTGTCGGAACTCGATTTCCATGGTTGTAGGGTTATAATTAAGCAGCACACATCTCTTGATGTTGTTGAGATTGACCTGGAAAAACAAAATCAATGCATACAAATAGAAAAAATCAACCCATAGTTCTATAAATCTAATGACTAATCTGACCGACATAGGAATCAGAAAGCGTTTACTTTTGACAATCTTCACATAAACTCAGAAGACTATACTTTCATCATTTTAACCTTGAGCTGGCCCACTCATGAAACACCAGCTTCATAGGAAACACAAACCTTGTGCACATTGATGGAAGGAAACATGTTCTGAAACATGGTCGCCATGAGCTTCACATGCATGCCCTCTACTCCGAAGTTATTGAGGATGAGGAGCGGGTGATGGGTGAACTGCTGCTCGTGCATCCGGTGCTTCTTCAGAGAGGAGACGACGTCTTTGACGAGACAATACTGAAAGAGAGGTGAATGTTTAAACAAAAGGGCGGACGAAAGAAGTCGATATAAGTAGATCAAACTGGGAACATCAGTGCGTTTACTTTGAAATGGATCACTTAACAATCACACGTTAAAATTTCATCCTCTGAACCCATCGTTCACAAAGTTTACATAGATTTGTGATGTTCTAGTACAGTTACCTTGAGTATTTTGAAATGAAGCATCGGGCCTTTAGGAAGACGAGCAAGTCTCTGCAATGAGAAGAAAAGAATGGTTGCTAACCATAACCTTAAAACACCTACTATGCATTTTGTGATCATCCAATGTAATCTTACCATATTGATTGTGCTGTCTGTTTTGCTGAATATCATGAAGTGCGTCACTCCCAGTGGCCCTGCTATCGCCACAAAGTCTTTAAGCACATTCTTCTTTCTCACCTGATTGAAAGTAAACAGACTGATTAGGACCATCAAACAACAAAGCATGAAAAAATAAAACCTGGATGTGTTCCTGATCTGCCTCAGATCAACACGACCTCCCTCTGGAGAAACACGTGTTATTAAACAAACCTTGAGAGACTCTGCAGTGTAGGGCTCCATGGTTCTCCGCACGTCTAGGATGAGCTGGCTCACGTTCTTTCCCACTTGCCCCCGATGAAAGACGAAGGAGTGGGGCACAGATCCGTACGTCTCCTCGGCCACATGGTTGGCTACAGCCCGAGATTTCTTCTGGTTCTTGGTCTGACGAGCAACACATGAATGACAATTCACTACAATAATCTTGTTCGAAAGTTTGTAACATTCAGGAAGAAGCCGATCCTATTAAATGGATCTCTTAAGTCGATTTTTTCACCAGCGAACAAATTGTTACACGTTTAGATTCCAGCACGGTAGCACGGTTATGCTAACATGCTAGCTGAGGCCGCTTACCTTTGATTTACCCATTTTCACTCAAAGTTGAGCCGCTGAACCGAATAAAACACTGATAGCAGCGTCGTTACACCTTGTTTTGACTACCGGAATAAGTAGCAGGCATGATACAGACAAAATTAACAAAACTATAAGAACAGCACCAACTACGAAGTCAGAACGATTTGTTCCACATGGTTCTGCCTCTGTGTCACACAGTAATATGTCCGTGTGCCCCAGCAATGAGTTAGGTTCCTACAAACGGAGACTGGAAGAAACAACAACAAAAAAAGTTGAACGATTAATATCATAACAACAGAAACATTATTATTATTATTATTATTATTATTATTATTATTATTATTATTATTATTATTATTATTATTATTATTATTATTATTATTATTATTATTATTATTATTATTATTATTATTATTATTGTTATTATTATTATTATTATTATTATTATTATTATTATTATTATTATTATTATGTAACATAATAATAATAATATAACCTGA
>OMNM01000135.1:30498-60158 GCA_900302745.1 Parablennius parvicornis
GTAATGTTTCAGGAAGTTGTGCAATTTAACGTTGAGCCACTCTTTTTGTGTTCTACAGCAAGGTTTTGGGAACTTAGATGGAGAGTACTGGCTTGGCCTGGAACACCTCTACTGGTTGGCCAAACAGGCCCGCTACAAGTTGCGGGTGGCCCTAGAGGACTGGCAGGGACGTATAGTGTTTGCTGAGTATGACAGCTTTCACCTGGAACCAGAAAGTGACTGGTACCGCCTCCGGTTGGGACAATACCAGGGCAACGCTGGAGACTCCCTCTCATGGCACAACAACAAGGCCTTCACAACTCTGGATCGAGATAAGGACAGCTACAATGGTCCGCCCCCCCCTCCTTCTGATCCTGTTTGGTCGCTCTCTTTTGTAATTTTTCTGATTAAAACTTCTTTTCTTCTATCACCAGGTAACTGTGCTCACTACCAGAAAGGAGGCTGGTGGTATCACATGTGTGCTCACTCAAACCTGAATGGTGTGTGGTATCGGGGAGGGCACTATCGAAGCCGCTACCAGGATGGAGTCTACTGGGCAGAGTTTCACGGAGGGTCCTACTCCCTCAAAAAGGTTTCCATGATGATCAAACCCACTTAAAGTCGCTTCATACTCAATATGTGACAAGGAAATAAATCATGCAGGTGACTTTTGTTTATGTGGAAAGAACAAAACTATGTCCACAATAAGCTGAGTCTTCAATAAAGAAATTGTTTTGGACTTGAGTTCAGTCAGTGGATGAATGAATGAATGTTTCAATTTAAAAAAAAAAAAAAAAGAAAAAAAACTGAACAAAAAGAAAAGAAAATTATTTAATTCAAGCTTAGAACGTTGGAGGAAGTATAAACTTGTGCTTTATTCAGTCTGTTTGTGTCATGTCTTTAGGTCAGACGTTTATAAGTTCATGAGATTTATAGTCATAAATAAGTTCATACTTGGTAAATAAATATGCTGAAATGTATGTTTAAAAAAGTGTTGAAAAAGCTATGGTTGAAAAGTAAAAGTAGTGTTACATCTTCTCCAGAAAGGATCTTTTTGTTACAGCAGACTGAGTATTCCTCTCACATAGACAATCCTTGTCCTTTTTTCTCTCGCACCCGTTTACACGACAACGAATACTAGTGTATCTGCAAAACTTTCCTCACTTTTGAGCGGTCGGTTTACATGAGACTGGTGTGAGGATCCACTCTATCCACAAAGTTTTTATACCATCTCCCAAGGTTTCGTTACAGGCAAAAGCACTCTCCCGTGGCCTGGCATACTAACTACACTGTTGTCAGTGTGTCCAATGCTGCAGTGTAAACGCACCCCCCGCCCTTTTTTTTTTAATCACATTAAACGTTGTGGAAACTAACAGTAAGCCAGTACCGGAGCCTGAATATTTGAACCTTGGGAAATTTTCGTTTATATAAATATCTGTGTGTCCAAAGCATTTATTATAGGTCATGAATATTTCTAAATGTTATAATTGATAAGTTTTGTGACTATGGTTGTACAGTTAATGTTATTGCATTTATGTGGATAGCTAATTGTGTTTACCATACATGTATAGATATAAATGGTAATTGCCCTTTTTCTGTATGTTGCAGTTACCAATTTTTCATGCAAGAAAGCTTCAGTGAAGTTTCGCTGGCTGTCAAGTAATATACAGTCACTTGTTAAGAGGACAGCAAGGTTCTGTGGGTTTATTTTCTTTCCTCTTAAATATTATATACACATATATTACATAAACTAATATTTAATCAAACTTAGATAACCACAAAAAGAAAATGCAATAAAGAGATATATAACCAGGTAAATAAACTGAATGTAATAGCACCTGGTACACACTTGTTCTTTGCTGTGCCGGCTGACAACAGTGCCACAGCTCCCCCATCACTTTGTTCCACTATCACTCAACAGATGGAAATCCTGTGGTTTTAAGGTCGTATAGACAAATGCATGTTAAGTTCTCCTTCTGTTTTTTTATTTGATGATTTGCCCATGACGTCTGATCCAGACCTATGAATTGCAATTTTGCAAAACTGATGTTGTGATATATCTTAAGATGTTCCAATTCGCTAATAGTTTTCTTTGTCCTACCATCAGTGATACACAGTTGAATGAGTTTTCAAGTTTCATATTTCCTCATGCTGGTAGTTTCCTGTTCATGGGGCGTTGACTCGAGCCCATGCATTTTTTTTTTCCATCTAAGCTTGTAACTGTCAGCACTATCATAGTCAGCTCTGAGTCAGGGTTGATGCAATTCCGTTTTTAAGAACTTGACATCGTCCTGACCATCTGAAAACACTGCATTTTTCCTTCATCCCATCCTTTTTACCTACATGCTGGTCCAGCATGCTGCCTCTGAGGATACTCTGCTTTCTCTGGCTCATGTTTTCACCATGTGGTGAGTAATAATCAAAGTCTTCAGGAGTTCTGTGTAAATTTCATGTTATCAATTTTCTGTTGAGCCACATGAAAAATATTTTTTGTTATAGCACTGCATTTTTTTCCTGTATTTATATATCCACTTGGTAAGATGTGTGTCATATAGTAAATGATTATGTGGTAGCAAATGATAATGATTAAGAAAAATTTTCATTTAGTTCAGTCGTCAATGATCCAAATATGTTACAGATAAAATAGAGTTAAAGATAACATCTTTGTCTGTTTAGCAAAAAAAAAAAAAAAAGATTAAGGTGAGAAGGGTAGACGTTAGAGAAGAAACTGGGTGTGTTGATGACTCACAAACCATCAAATAAAGTATAAGAACATTGAGGAATTCACTGAATGAAGTGTAATGTACTTTCATCATTTTTACCTCAAGGTTTTGTATGTGTTTTGACATTATCAATAACTTACTATTGCTATGAGTGGAGAAATTGTGAAGAGATTAGACGCGCGCACACACACACAAACACACATCTGTAGGTGTGATTCTAAATGATTGTGTCTCTGTTAGAGATGGATGGATTGCTCGAACCTGCATTATGGATCTGAGCCTCCAAAGTGACATGGCGGTTTGTCTGTTCACAGGTACAGAAAGCACGTGCCCTTCAGATCTCAACCCTCTCATTGTGGAGCCTGCTGAAGTTGTAGAAGAATACGGATATTTACTCTCCGTAAACTGTTCCAGCACAGCCGAAGAGCATGAAGGGATCTACTGGAGAGTTGGAGATAAAGATTTTTTGGCAGATGAAGACTGGACCTTCATGTCCCACAAATTGTCATTGTCAGACTACAACATGAAGGCCCAGTGCAGAATAAAGCTGAATGAGTCTCATGAATGCAGCCAAGATGTTGAAATCACAGTAGTCAGTAAGAGTTTATTTCAAATAAATACGATGCAGGTAAAAGAAATTAAACCATTTACACTGGTATGTAACTAACTCTGATCTGATTTTGTCTTGCCAGAGAATCCAGAAGTAGTTTCCTCTATAAAGCATGTGAGTGCTGCAGGGGAGGAGACGCAGTTTGACCTACAGTGTGATGTCTTTAATGTTGCCCCGGTTGAAAACCTCACTGTGGCGTGGTACAAAGGCAACGAGGCCAGACTGATAAAACTGTTCAACAGCACAACCAAGACACCAGTTAATGAGACTGTGACTTTTTCAGTCAACATCAGCAGAAGCGAAGGTGTAGTTCAGTTGAGATGTGAGGCTCAGATGAATTTTGGGCCACAGAGAGTGCAACTTCCTGTTGTTTCTCAAACACACAACATATCCGCCCTCTGTGAGTGAGAATCCTGTGGTTTGAAGATACAGACACATTTTCAGACTTTTACTTTTCATTCTTCAAAAATGCAAGCATTATTACATTAACAAACGTTTATATCCAAAATAACAAAAATACCTGATGCTCTTCAACAGACCCTCCTGAGATGAAAACAAAGAATCTGATTGATTTGACAGTCGAGGGTGATGAAGTCACCCTAAACTGTGACACCGAAGGAAACCCTCCTCCTGTCTTCAGTTGGACCTGTGATGGGGTGGATATGTTGGAGAGGACAAACAATCTTACTTTTGCTCCATTAAGTCTTGATACAAACTGCACCTGCATGGCTACCAATCATCTGGGAAACCGAACACAGCAATACCAGATAAAGGTCAGAAGAGCAGACCCGCCTGCCATAACCACCCCTGAACAACAAACACCAAGAGGTATGCATCTTTATTTACTTCACAAACAACTTCTACCCTGGTTATCTGTGGATACTTCACACTGTGAACCAAATGGATCTTATTGAGTATTTTTGTTTGTGAGTAACAGCTTGCCCCCTGACGTTGACGCCTCCTGAAATCGTGACGAGATTTGGAGATCCAGTTTTGGCTGACTGCAACACATCAGCCACAGATGCTATGGGAATGGGCTGGGAGACTCCAGTCGCAGGGACCAGTTTTGAAAACCCTCCTCACGTCCCTTGGAGGGTGGAAAAATTGGAGTATTGGTCTATAGAACCTTACTGCTATGTTACTTTAAATGATAATTACCAATGTAATGTCTCACTGCCCATCACACTTTACAGTAAGTACAAAACCTCATATTGTATTAAACATAATTGTGTTCATGCAGTATCTTAGTTTTTCATGTTTGATAGATTACAGCCTGAGATGTCTATCATTAATGAGAACTCTTCATTGAATATTTACATGCTCATTTTAGGGGCTCAGGGAAACACAACAGTATGCAATATTCTGAAATGGCAAACATTTGAATACTATGGTTTCTATGTGGAAGCCAATTGAGCTGTGGAAAAATGAACAATGTTGTGATGCTCAATGTTATATTAGTGTGTCTTTTTTTTTTTTTAATTCACAGAGACCCCAGACAGAGTGTCAATCTCTGGGCCAGAATATGGCCTGGAGGGTGACGAATATCAGCTGGAATGTAACATTGACAATGTGGCCCCTGCAAACAAGCTCAAAGTCTCATGGTACAAAGATGACCAAGAGCATAACACCACAGACTTCTCTGAGACAATTGTGACCCCAGTCAATGTGTCATCTACTTTGATCATCACTGCTAAAAGAGATGACAATGGATCAGTATTCAGATGTGAGGCTGTTCTACATCTTGGTCCAAATGGACCAGACCATGCACCAAACATGTCTGCAAATTACACTGCCGTGGTGCAATGTAAGTTTTCATCACACACTTTTCTCAATTGTTATTATTTAACTCTAACATGTGACAAATATTTATGATTCTATTTTGGCATTCATTTGTAGATGAGCCACTCTTTAAATCTTATCCAAGCCATCACTATGTTGCGGAGCATGAGTTCAGTTTGGACAAGTTCCCGTGTCAATTCGATGGAAACCCCCCACCTAAAGTTCAGTGGTACTATGAAGGTGAAGTGTTTGATTCATCTAAACCACTTGGGAGGAATGACACAGCAAACTACATGATGCAAATCGTAAACGAACATGGCACCAGCAACATCTTTGTTGATATCATAGTTGAATGTGAGTGCAAGACGTCTGGCTAAAGCATTATACTAAACTTTAAAAGTGAATGCTGCATTTGTAAGGGCCCTGTCTTACATTCTGATTTAATCTTTTCAGATAGTCCTTTTATCAAGTGTGATGAGCGCTATGAGGTTGAAATGAGTACTCATATCCACACTCCATGTGAAACAAAGGGTTTACCACCCCCCACACTCACCTGGTTCAAAGATGGAAAGGAAATGGTTCAATGGACAAAACATGGCAGCGGAGAATACGTACTTGTAGCAACCAACACACACGGAACAGCAAATCGCACACTTTACCTGGATATTCTGTGTAAGTTTTGTCATTTTTAAAAAGGCATGAGTGGTCTTTGTAAGTTGTTCTGGGGGTAATGAAAAAAGCGCAACAGTGGAGAATCAATGTCATTGTTGGGTCGCGACAAGAAAGTGCTGGCAACCTGATATCCTCTTGCAGATTTACAGATTCAAAGCTTTACTATTCCATAATTTCCTGCATATTATTTTCAGATTTTTTTTCACCTTACATGGTTTAAAATTACACAGTTTCCTGATGTCATATGTAATCTGTTGATTTCCAGATCAAAAGTGGACGTAACAAAGTACATGTAGTCAGCTTTCTGTGATTGAGTAGTTTTTCAGGTTGTTTTTTTGGGGGCCTTTTATGTGTATTAAAGTACGATTTCCAAAAATAATGATGCAAAGAGGAAGCTCAAAGATTTAACATAATCACTGGAAACACTGTTAAAGCATGTGCATTTTAAGGTGCAAATGATCAAACGGATATATTTTGATTTGGATTTAAGGATATCTGATTAAGTCTTTACAGTAAAGTACATTCAAAATTCTCTGTGTTACAATTTCACCCAGAGAGTCAAACCTTTCTCCCTCTCACCATAATCATAGATACATATTCCCAATTTACACCATGCGATCTAGTTTGATCCTTAAACTAAGAGCTCTTCAATTAATACTCAAATCCTTTGATCTGCATTTTTGTAGCCAATGATTACATTTTTTTTTTTACAAAGCAAATTAATTTAGTTGAATTTATTGTTTATCTGAATAATGTGTTTGGAATATAGATATGTTCTAAAGATAAATTGAATAGAAAGACTGTCGGTGACAATGCAATCAAATTGGAAAATGTACTTATGATGTGTTGATTTTATCTATCTACTGTTTTTTTGTTTTTTTTAACAAGAGTACATTTACTAGTTTATTTTAACATTCTGCCTACGAGTAAATGATATGAGATTAAAAGTTGGTATTGCATTACATTGTTTCTAATTGCTTTTTGTTGAACAGATGCCCCAGAGATCAAAGAGCCAAACCTGACAATGACAGTGATCCAGGGACAAAACGTGACCCTTGAGTGTACGGCGGAGGGAAACCCTCCCCCTCAGGTGCTCTGGAGGTTCAACTCGAATGTAACTCAAGATAAGGACGCTGTATGGCCGCAGAAGTCTCTCACTGTCACAGTAGCCACGTCTACCATTGCTGGTGTTTACATCTGTATTGCCAAGAATAATGTTGGAAAGATCACAAGAACGGTCTCATTGGTGATTCAAGGTATGATTATTGACACAACACAAATGTATACACACTCACACACACACACACACACACACACACACACACACAAAAACGCTTTTAACACTTTTTTGTTCTTTTTTTGTTGTTGTTGCTGTGGCTTGTCTTTCAGATAAATCCAGTGGAGTCTCCTTTACATTCATTTGGGTGTTTCTAATTCTGTTGCTCATCCTAGTCTTCCTCGGACTTGTCGTGTTTTTACACAAAAAGAAAAAACATGGACGATATAATTTTCTTCCTATCAAAAATGCTTCAGACATCCCTCTGTCTCCTAGATCTTAAGGAAGAAGTTTTTAGGGTATTTATTGTGGCCCGGAACCCAAAATTACTTCAGCAGACATTTCATTTGTCCTGCTTGTGTACAGTCGCGGCTTCACATTTTTATGAATTCTTTGCATATTGATGTTGTGTTTCAGACTCTGAACATTCTACTGATTCATTGAAGTGAAATAAATAACCTGTATCAAGTGCATTTTGTTTTGAATTAAAATAATATTTTGCTCCAATGGTTCACATTTTTGCTGCTGTCATTTTCATTCATCTTCTGTGACTAGAGGATGTTAAAAACTAGCCTTGGCATTAAAAGAAAAGTGATATTCTTTGAGCAATACAGCAAATAGATTGTGTTTTAATTGTACTGAGTTGTTTTTGTTTCTGAGTAATCATTCTTTACACTGCTTTTAAAATCAAATGTTACCAGTGATTATTTGAAACACTACTCAAACACTGTCATCTTTATGATTGTGATGAAAAAAAGAAAATGAAATAGAAAAAAGTGAGGCCCTGAAGTAAAATTTGAATAACATAAAAAAAAGCTTTACTGAAGTTCCAGTTCAATAAAAATGTGAAAAATGTGAAGAAGGTAAATAATATGGCTGGTTTTGAATAATACGTTTTGAAGAATTTATTGACATGACTTGAACATAGAGTAAATCTCCCAACAATGTTTTAGTAGAGAGTGGCTGTCATTATTTTTTTGTTTTTTTTTGTCTGTGATACTTTTGATAAATTGTGATCAAATGGTGGTATAGAAGAGGGAACAATGGATGTAGCAGCATCCTCCACATTTGTCATCCTCCAAAGTAAATAGCATGTCTGTTGGAGGTTGAGGTGTATGAACGAGCAGCTCCAAATATTAAGAAATCCAGGGGCATTTTGGCAGATTGAATTTTTTCTCACGCATTTGATCAAAAAAGAAATAAACTAGACTACACTTAAGGGCTGGAGGCCAGGCGTGGCTCTTTGGATATGTTTGACCAGACCTCAGGGTGTTCCTTGGAAATTGTGTATGAAATGAATGTTTGTGTCCATAATGTAAATAGTACTTTTTAAATGGTCAATTTGTTTTTTCACATTATTGGCTATTGACGCGTTATTGGTTGCTACATGCTGCCTCCCACCTTGGCCAGCAGAACAAACAACTGTTACCTTGCACATTTGGTAATTTATAATGAAGAAATACTTTTTTTTTTTCACTTTTTCAATGAACAAGTTATTTTAAAAAGCTGAATTTCGATTACAAGACAAAGACTGAGAAATACTGAAGTGAAACTGAAGTTAACTAGTGTCTTGACCATCTGTAGTAGTGCTGATTTTTCATGTGGCCCCTTGCCAAAACTTAGTTGGCTACCCCCGAACCAAGCATTAAACCAGGAGTCTCAATCATAAGGCCTATAGGCCAAAACGGACCTGCAAGAGGTTCTATCTGACTGCCAATCAAGCAAATTGTACAAATTTTAAAGAAGGAATTGACTGTAAAAAAAGATTTCTTAAGAGTAGTGGACATAAAATAACACTGAAACCCAAGCTGAGATATTGGGATGAGACATTTAATTGTATTTTCACCAGAGGGTGTAATTAAAATGAGCTTTATGTTGAGATTGTGATAATTTTCTGTAGTAATTCCTTGGTTTTGTGAAAACACTGACATTTACATGACATATACATTGCACCCCAATAAAGAAAGGCTATGAGAGGAATATTTCAAGATGACATTGTGCTGTATGTTGTTCCGAACTAGAACGTCTTTGCCACCTTGTGGCCAGTGACTTGGTGGTCTGTCTGTCTCTCCAGGGCCTGTCTGTCTCTCCAGGGTCGTGCGTCCTGCAGTGTACTGCCCCTTTAAGATTTAAGATTTGGGAGTGACGCGAATACGCAGCCTAGTTTGTCCCTGTTTCCTCCGCAATGTAAAAAAAAAATATTTGGACGAACTGGACTGACGACTCTCAGCCCAAATTAATTAGCCAATTATGGATTAGATTTACGTTATTTGTTGGAGCCACTGAGAGCGGAGCGGACAGTGTCGGCGGCTTGTTTTGTCCCGTCGGGATTATACTTGTGGAGGGAGGCCGCCTGCCGTCCTGCGTCCTGTCGGGATAAACTTTGGAGAAGTTCTTTGTATACGGGAGAGTCCCAAACGGCTTTGGCCGCCAGGCTGAACATGGATTGGGGCACGGAGCTTTGGGTGAGTCCATCTTCTGCATGCTGTGTTGCATTGCTGTCAACATGGAGAATAAAGCAGTTTGCTGACGGTGTGGGTTAAGAAAGAGGGGAAGCTTCGGGATTAGATGAAGGAGCGGCGGCTCGGTCACCAGCAGTAGAACTCCATACAGTCTGCACGACTGTTCACACAAGATCTTATTTTAAACCAGACAAAAACTAAGGGGCGAGGTTGCAAAAAATCCCACAAACAGCATGTTGCTCTGCTGGGAAGTGGATCTCTGCCAGAGTTAATTCCAGATCCACTTTTGAAACGTGTTCATTGTCTTTTGTTTTGCATGTTCAGTTTTGCAGCCTCTTTCTTTTCTCTCCTCGCACACAGTTTCGGGACACAAACAAGTGTTACATTGTTGCATTTTCATGAGATCAAATGTAAAGTGGGTCTACCTAATGCTTCAAGCTCAGCTTGGCCAACAAGTTGTAGATCAAACGGACCTGGCGTGTAAAAATAGTTACAATTGTACTCGAAGCACAAATGCTGAGGTTTTGTGTTGTGCCGCACAAATAGAGAGAGGTGTGCTGTGGTGGGTTGCACCCTGCGGGATGCTGCTGTGTTTACAGTCTGGCACACCTTGCTCCCATAGCGATGAAGATCAGATGCTGTGATTTGCTTTGGCAACAAGCGACATCATCACCAGCTTGATGCGTGTCCACCTGAGTGTCATAATTACAGACAACTTTCTATGATTTACATTGATTTTACTGCTAGATAGGTCTGTGGACGTATAGTATTTAACAACTATACATCAGTACATGTAACAGTGAGAGCATCCAGAACAAAACAATCCTCAGTATCACACACACATATTCTCTGAACCTGTATATGTAAAATGGAGCATTGCATAGATGAGGATTGAGAGGTTGTGACCTCATTAGAGAATCTCCCCCTAGGCCTCTTCCCCTGTCCTTTTCCATTCTGTGTGCTGGTGCAACTGCCTAATTAGTTTTGCCCTACTTTGATTCACAGAAGCCTCAGTACCCCAGTATTAATCAGAAGCTCTGTGCCCCCACCCCTCAGTTTCTCCTGCTCCTTCACATGAAGTTGGATCACAAGTTTTAGAGGACATTTTGCCACATGTGTTCAGTCAGAGTCACAAAAAAAAAGAGATTTTGTTTAGTTGTCAGTTATTGTAATGTGCCGTTTGTGTTTTGTTGTGGCTTCACCTGTCCGATAAGACAAAGCCCTTCAGGGATAACTAGTCCTGGCAGTGTTTGACTGGAGAGTCATCTCCGTAGCCAAGTCAGCTCTGTGGCATCTGTCTCCTGATTGTCGTTAATCCATCGGCTATTTTAAGGCACCCGTTTGCAGCGTGTAAAAGATCAGTGTTGTCTAGGCATTAGCTGTGATAGTGAGTGCGAACAGGCCACTCCTTAGAACTGCACAGAATCAAGTCCAGTCAGGCCAGACCTTTTTTTTTTTTTCTTTTTTTTTCCGGAAGGAAGGCTGACTCAGGGTTGAAGCATTTATCTAAACCCAGTCTGGGTGACTTTCAGAGTGACTAAAGTAAAAGTTTTGCTATTTCCTGCCAGTCGGCTGCTGGAATCGTTCAAGGTTGAGGCGCTGAAGGCGTCGCATGCTTGCTGTGTATGTAGATGGGAGCTGTGTGTTGTCAAGCACAACGTAGACCATCATTAATTTGTTGCCCTCCTCTTGCCTAAATCTGTGCAATAGAAAATAGGTTAGGGCTTTCCTTATTTGGAAATTCTATAATTACCAGAGCAGAGCTACAATATTTAGTCTCTCAGAACTTGCGAAATGAAACGAGGAGATAAAGATGCTGCAGATGTCTCGAAGTGATGATGAGGATTGATTTGGTATATATTGAATGGAACTGATCTCTGAAAATGTGATGGTAGGTAAACAAGGATGATATTATAATGAACTGGAATGAAATGAGTCTTCTTTTTAAACATAAATAGAAAAAATAAAAACAATTTACATAAGGGTCAATTATCTGCATTCAATGCCACACACCACCAAAAGATAAGACATGGTCAACTTGTCGTTATAATAAAAAAGAATTACAAAACAAACTAAAAATCCAGCTCACTGAATCAGGGGAATGACTTTTAACTGCTTTAATCTAACACATTTCTATTTGGAGAAATCATGTGGTTCAGACCAATTTCTTGTATTTGTTTAGCCAACTGATGCTGAATGTTTTGGTCAGTTAAGTAGTAATAGATGTAATAGTGTGACTGTACTCTCACTTTCAGCGACAGAATAAACAAATTGTCTTACTGCGAGGTATTAAGCAAGCATCTTAGATTCTGCTCATTTATGGTCCAATAAATGTTTACAAATTCAATATTGTGGGAATCCAAGAGGTATTAGTTGTGAAGTCAAAGTATGCATGTTTCTTTTTGTTTTTTAACACGTCAACATCAGACAGCATATCTGTCTAACTATTTAAAGTTGTTTTTAAAACCAGTTACTTTACATTAGAACGATACCTCAAAAAATATCTGTTTATGGCAGTGACTGGATATTACTCTTGATAGGAAAGATGGCTCCCTGCCAGCTCAGCTGCAGCTGCTAATGCAAAGAATTTTTTATCTTACATTCTCCAGAGTGTTAAACATTGCCAACATGAACACATTCTCACTGTTCACATTTTGTATACACAAGTGTGTAAACATTGTGAAGGGACTTTGGTCTCCTTAAGTCTAAAGAGAGGGGGGGATGCTGATTTGAGGGACAAACCATCTGAACACCAATGTTACTCTAAGCACATTTTCTTAAATTACCTTTTTGTACCCCAAAGCCATAAATGATTGTTAGCCCACAAATTTAATATAAAAAAAAAGAGATATATCCATCCAAAATCCCTGTAACAAGACGCAAAGGCACACTATATGCATTTATATTCTTACGCTGACGGTTGAAGTGAAGCACATGCTATTGAACTGAAGATGTATAATTAAAGTCTAAAAATGTAGAAATGTATTCTATTTCAGTTCCCTAAATGAAGCTAACCCACAGACCTTTACCTCTAATAACAGAGAGCAATCAAAGCAACAAGTTGATGACACTGCACTTCCTCGTTACCCGTAAGGCAGCCCTGGTTCCTATTTTATTGCGTTTCGCCTTCCCACCGACATATCTCATCCATCACCACGTGCCAAGATGTGAGAGGGTTGTGGAAACTTATCTAAGACTGTGACGGCTCCTTTAGCACAGGGCCAACAGGAACTGTGAGTGACTAGCAACGCTCTTTTTTTTTTTTTTTTATCCCCACACACTCTTACTCATTCCATGATATTTAATTGTGTTGAAGTGGTGTTTCGATTGCTCCTCCTATTTTGTTTGTGGTTATTGTTTGTGTGTTTGGAGTTACTGGGTAAAACTAAATAGGATTTGGGTTAGTGGCTACATAAAGTTTTAAATCCAATCTGAGATTTGCAGTTTTTTTTATAGTCACTTCCAGAGAAAATTGCTGCTTTAGCATTTTCTTGATGTGGTGAGGGTGTGCTGGATGCAGACTGGTGTTATTTTTTAAATCATTATTTAAGAAGCTATCAATTTTTCTTTTTTTTTTATACTTTAAGTGAACCATATTTTAACTAATGCATTAAAATGTTGCTGCCTGTTTGTTTCAACTCTTCAAAGAAAGTGTGATGTGAACACATGCACCCTGGGAAACTGAAAAGTTGGCAGTATCAACTGTTCCGCAATTCATGGCCCTAAATTAAAACCCCACCGGTGCCTGTTGGTTCGGGCGTATTGTGGCGAGGGATTGCAGGCCCCGTCTCTGCTTTAACCTGCCTTCTGTAATTGGGTTAAATGCCGTCTCTCTCATTGCGGGCTTTATCTCTTTTGTTTTACCTGAAGGGCAGGAAAGGAGCAGAAGAACAGGGCCCAACACGTCAGGAATCACCCCCTATTTCAAATCCCCCCACCTCTGTGTTAAAGTTGGCCACGGAGAGAAGCGCTTTGTGTAGAGTGAGAGAAGAATTGGCTTCGATTACGTCTCTCACTCTTAACATACTTGTCTGAGCATGAAGGTGTCAAGATGTTTCTCAACAATAATTCCTTTATGCTGCATTATGTGGAAAAAGGGGAAATGTGCATTCAACGACATGGACGTGAGGCTCATGGTTTATATCTAAATGTAACTTTATACCGTCAAAGATATCCGCTTTCTGTGTCCTCTGATGTGTGTTAAGCATGCTCATTGGCGTTTTACCATCATATTTGCTTTATGCTTCTTCAAGCAACTTCAATTATTGTACAATTATTCCATCTGAAATGAGTTTCTCCAATGCTATTATATCATCCAAGCTTAATTTGTCATGTTCCTGAGGTGTCTTTTAAATCTTATTGTTGGAACCTCTCACACATTCATATGTGTTTTAGTAAATCAATTCATTCCATGTCATTATTTGCTGAAGGTGATTTGTTATATTTTTACGAGGCTTCAACTTCATCAGCAATAGATTCATATTTCTGTTATGGGTCTGGCTATAACCTCAGATCTCAAACTTTCAGTTCCACTATTAAGAATCCTACAGGACAGATACAAAGGCGTTTTGGATTAATGGGTTAATAGTGATTTTTCATTTAAACATATTAAGTGTCATGCCACCTACACGTAATTTAGAATAATACATTAAAAAAAAAACTAACTGGATGTTGACAGACCTCCGTATTTGCGCTCATGGTGAGAGCACTCCAGGAATCTTAACACGCGGGAAACCAACCTTGATGTGTTTATTTAATTTCCTGTAATCCGAGATGACCTCGAACTCAACTGGAGAAACATCTTGTTCATTACCGATCGGTTGACGCATGTTCAGTGTCCTTGCAGTGTGTTGTCTTTTCTTTTTCTTATTTGTCTCTCGTGCTCCTACCACCAGGACCAGTACGACAGCATTGAGAAGCACACACAGTCCGGCCTGGAGCTGGTGGAGAAATATGTCAAATTTGTGAAGGAGAGGACAGAGATTGAGCAGAACTATGCCAAACAGTTGAGGTGAGCCTCGTTCATGCTATATGATAACTTCTCATCTATAATGCTGCTTGCATCAGTGCCTGTCTTTGTGCTGGTGTTTGCATTCGGTGCATGTTTGAAGGCTTGTTTATGAAATGTTTCTTGGTCTTATGACTACTTTGGGGACAGAATCCAACTTGTCCCTGAAACACTGGCCTGATTCTCCAGCGTGTTCCGTGTGTTTTCCCTTTATTTCTCTCTTTTCTCCTGCTGCGTTCCCCTGGCTTCAGGGCCACATCTGTTGTAGTGCTGAGCTTTGTTGGAGAGGAGAGGAAGTGGGAGCAGACTGGCACATGATAGACAGGATGTGGTCAGAGGAAGACTGAAAGGAGGAAGAACAGCCATTCAAATATGTTTATTGTGGCCTGCTGGCTTTAATCTCCTTGTGTAAAAAAAAAACAAAAAAAACAATCCAACATAAAAATAGTCTTAGTGAGCTTACATTAGATACCCTTTTTATCCTAAGTCTCTCACTACTGACAGTTTGTTATATTGTCGTCTTATTATTCTTTGTTAACAGGAACCTTTCGAAAAAGTATAACCAAAAACGGAGCAGCAAAGATGAGCCAGAATGCAGGTGAGTTTTTGTAAAGTCTGTCCTTAAATAAAGAAGTGTTCGCTGAGTGAGTTACTAAACCAAATAAAAATGAATTGAGCTGCAAATCTCAAACCTCAGTCTTAGATTAACCTTTCCTTTTATCAGTGTTGTCCATGTAGGAGTGCAGGCCTGCTGTATGTATTATGTAAATAGCCTAAAAGGAAGTAGGACTAAGGAAATCATGAACTTATCATGAGTTGGCTCACTGTTCACATCTCTTTAAGCCTGTGTGTTTATCATCATATCAGCAGCCCAATCAGCGTGTCCTCATGTCTCCACCCTTTCCTCTCTGCTCCTGCTACGTGATAGGCTGTCCAGCTACCAGTCATTTTTGGACATCCTGAATGAGATGAATGATTACGCCGGCCAGAGAGAGCTGATTGCGGAGAACTTGATGATGAATATTTGCATTGACCTCACAAAGTACCTCCAAGAGCTCAAGCAGGAACGCAAGGCGGTGAGAATGAGGCTGTAACCCGAGAGGTTCATCCTTGCCACAACCGGTGCACTAAGGATCCAGTTCGTTTGTTTTTTTTCCTGCACAGATTCTTTTGCCTTAGTCCTCCCCGCCACAAAAGTTAATAAGCCTGTCACTCCTATCCTGTCACTGCTGAGAGGATTAGGCATGCATATTCCTCCTAGAACGTTCATGATATCCAGTTAAATCAAAGACTACAAGAAAGTAAAGAAATATAATTAACATTGCAACATTGGTCCTTACAGTGACCCCCAGGACTTCCTCACTACGACGCTCCGATCCATTACCAGACAAACTGTAATATTGGAAAAACTGCCAGGTTGACTGATGAAAATATGGAAATAGGAAATAGGGGCAAAAGCACTTACTCACTGCCCATTTTTGACAATTTTTACAGCTATAAAATCAAAACAAATCCAGTCGCTCTAACCATGCAGTGCTTGTCTGGATTACACCATTTTTTTCTCCTTCTTACTTTATGATTCAAAATCATGCCTGATGGCATTCTGAGTGACATAAATGCAAACACCAGGGATTGTGTGTTCACTTGTACCATGACATGTGCCCACAAGCACAAATGCTAACAGCAGCCTGACAATATGCCAAATGAATTTTTTATTCGGGGAATAAAAAGAATCCTCGCTCAGTGTCTCCCGGGAGAAGCATGGTCTGAGTAGCGGTTCAAGGATTGCTTTTGCAGTTGGATATGCAGCGCAATCGTGTACAAGCTCCACTCAAAATGTTTTGTCTCACACAAGACACACTGGTGTTTGTTTTCATGTCTGCTGTGTTGTGTGGCTTTTGGAGGTCATTGTTTATTCTGTCTGCCCCTACACATGTCTTTCTCTCCCTCACGCTGTCATCTGACCCTCCTCTCACTCCGTCTATTTTTATGAATGCCTGCAGTATCTCATGGAGGCTAAGAGGGCCCAGCAGAATCTGGAGAGCACCTACAAACAGCTTGACAGTGTAAGTCTAGATTTGTTGTTTAAAAATAAATAAATAAATAATTAAGATATGTTCCAAAATGCTTGTCACACGACAGCACTATCTTGTTTAAGGAGAAGCTCAAATGTAATGTTCAAGTTTTGTATTCCCCTTAATGAAAGGACATGAAGCTCTTTGTAAGTGAACTAGGCCACACTGAGTGTGGTCAGGCTCATTTGTCTATAGTAAAAACACACGAACAGAGTGGAACACGGTCTCATTTTAAACTCCTCTTGGATCATCAGACTGGAGCCGATTTAGTGATGAGTGGAAACGTCATGCTTCCAAAGCCAGAAATCTCCCCGATCCCTCCTCTCAGACAATGAGTAATGCTCTTTGCCCAAAATAGTAGAACCCCTTCATATTTCATTCAAGCACGAGCCTCATTTAGCAGTGAGTTTATCTCTTTTTCTGACTCTCTTGCCTCCCTCCCTCTCCATTAGAGTAAAAAGCGTTTCGAGAGGGAATGGAGAGAAGCGGAGCGTGCAGCCCAATATGCCGAGAAGACGGATCAAGACATCAATGCCACAAAAGCTGATGTTGAAAAAGTACTTAAAAAGGGGGTGGTGGCCGTGTATAATAAACATCCAATATTTATTTTTTTGAAAAAGCATTTGCACTGTGTCAATCTTTTCTTCTGTTTGCTTTTTAGGCCAAACAACAAGCTCATATGAGAGCACATGTAGCGGACGAGTGTAAGAACGACTACGCCGCTCAGCTCCAGAAGTACAACAAAGAACAGAACCAGTTCTATTTCAATGAGATGCCCCTCATTTTCAATGTAAGTCCAGAGCGATACATGAGAGTTATCGTACCGTCTTGTTTGGTTTACGAGGTGGCACTCTGGTTGGATGCTTGGAGCGTTTCATTGTGTTGTGCTTGAATACAGACATGCAAGGAAAATAAAGTTCAACCCACTACTACATTTGTTTCATATTTAGCACTCAGTTTTTCTTCCCAGTAAGAATTATATTGATCAAAAGGTAGAAATGAAGTCTTCTGATTATTTTGTGTTGCTGAAAATCCCATCAAAATTGTGTAATAAATAAACATATATGTTATTGAATAAAGTATGCCGTTAGATTTTGTCCCTGGGGAAGTCTGATTCGTCTTGTGATATACCGAACGGCAAATTGTATTTTCATCATAACATATTATATAATGACCTCATATTTTCCCCTTGTTTCACATTTACCAGAAATTGCAGGATCTGGATGAGAGGCGAGTACGGAAGTTGGCGCATGGCTACATTTTGTTCTCAGACACGGAGAAGCATGTGATGCCCATCATCGGCAAGTGCCTGGAGGGCATCACTAAAGCCGGCACTAACGTTAATGAGAAGAATGTGAGTCACTTTGAAAAAAAGATAGACTAAATTGATTTTAATATGGAACATCATTTTAATATGGAACATGGCTTCACGTCGTGTACGTCTGCTTGATAAGAACTCCCGACCCATCTCACTCATAACTGCGTTCAACACAGGATTCCATGGTTATAATAGAGCAGAATAAGTCAGGCTTTGAGCGTCCTGGAGATGTGGAGTTTGAGGACTACAGTCAAGGCATCAACCGAGCCTCCTCCGACAGTAGCCTCGGAACGCCTAAAGGCCCCATGGACCTTCTGGGGAAGAACAAGGGCAAAAACTTTTGGCTTTTCAGCAAGAGAAGTAAGGTATGACATTTCACTCCGACATATCACAGTTACATTGATTAGCATTGTGACGGAGCCTCGCAGGAGCAAATGTGTTGTTTTATGTTTTTGGAAATGGGGCCCTGTATGTCTTATCAATTGCAATGCATTAATAATCTGAAAAACTTCTGGTAGGCAGTCGTTTAGATTAGTACTCATCTTCTTGCATGGCAGAGGCAGGAAATCCCCGACCCAGAGCACTTCTTAGGAACCAGTGGTTGCGTTTGCCCACACACTCAACGCATGCAGACACACCGTTCTCATCTGGTTATCACAATGCACGAACCTCTTTCATCGTATGATCCACATACTCTCACACACCTACCGAAACCTCTAGAAAAGATCTTTTTGCATGACTCTGTCCCTGGCTTTAAGTGAATGAACCTTGCCCTCCCTATCTCTGCAGTATGGTTTCCAATAGGTCAACTGGCAGCCAGCATTCTGCTGTGCTTGTGCTTTCATCAGCACGGGACCCAAACAACATTGAATTTTCCTCTACAGGCATTCACAAACACACTGCTTTCATTATACTGCCCAGAACCTGGCATTATGTGTCGCATCACAATAAAATCTTTGTATCAACATCAGAACGAGACCAGGTTTGTTAGTAGGAAAAACTAGATCATTGTTGAACATTGACATTTTTTGTAGTTGCACTTCAGTGCTATTCAGGGCATTGCTGCTACATTACGTTGCAAATCACTACTCTTCTGCTGAGGCTCAGAATTAAAGCAGCGATATGAGTGGCAGACCACTAACCAGCTAATGGTCCCCCTCCTCCAGTCCCAGCTCTAAATGATCCCTTCTTCCTTCCCCGTGGTGTTTGCTTGTTCAGCACCTCTCTTCTTGCTGCATGTCTTACTGGCTGAGCTCTGCTGTGCACTCTTTCTGTTCTGTGTATGTGTGTGGCACAGTGCTCTGTGTCATCAGTCATGCTCTCCCAATTAAGCCTGAGCAGTTTGGATAGGAGGCTGGCTGTACTGGCTTGATTGACCTCATGGTTTATGTCTGGCCCCTAAACATTACCATCCTCAGCTGCTCTCCTGTACTTAGATCCCTATAACTCTCAAGAAAAGTAACACCTACTGGGTAGATGTTCACATAATAACCGTGTTGTACTCCTTGAGCTTAGCATTTACACAAGGGACCTTGTCATCGGGCTATTTCAGACATTCAGTATTGAAGACTAGAGGCCATCAGCCTCCTGTGTAATTTACCTAATAGATCCCACCCCCACCCTTAGAAGTGCTGCTCACACTGGGAGATTTTCACATAGTTAGCTGTTGGCATGTTTTCAAGATAACTTCTTTCTAATAGGTCACTTTGGTCATTTATCAAGCCTGAAAAATCCATAGGAGTAGCCTCACTGTTGTAATTATGTAGGCTATTTTTAAATGTATCTACTACTATATGAGCTGATGATTTATCTGGATCAGACTTGGGATCATAACAGTTCAAAGTAATTTAACAAAACTTAATCTTCTCGATATAGCGTGCCAGTATCAGTTAGGATTTATTTCTTAACAATATTGGTGTTATTCACATTTATTTACAGTGCTGGAAATTTTGTGAATACTAATCCAAAATCAGAGAATTTTATGTAACCTTCCAAAAAACTATGATTAACAAAAAAAAGTGACCGAGACAATATGTGAAAACATGATTGGTTTGTTGTAGGCTTGTCTCACTAGTATTTCTAATTCTCTAAATGTGGGTGCTTAATTCTGGCTGGTCCTCACTGGGATTCATTTCTGCTTTATTTCTGCTGAAGATGTGCATCAGTGTGAAACTGTGGTTGGTTGCTGTGTAGTTTCTGTTTTTGTTTTATTTGGTTTTTATTAAATTTTTTTCACGTTAATAAGGGCCAAAAGCGCAGATGTGCATTTGTGCTTTCATTTTCTTTGGCCTCATGTGCTGGGTTTGCTCCAGTGTTTTCTTTCCTGGCTTTGTGGTGTGCTTTAAGGTGTTGACATTGTCTTTTTCTTTCCTTTGTCATTTTGTTTTTGTCTTCCCCTGTCCTCCCATTTTCTTTAACTCTTTCCACCTTCTTTCTCCTCTATACACCACTTTATCTATGCCTGCATACCTAATTTTTTTGGGTGCTGGTACTTTGGTCTTGCCCAATCCAAGCTCTCTTCCTCCACGCTCTCTCCATCCTCCGCACCCCCCACCCCTTCACCCGCTAATGGACCCCCTTCCCCCAAGTTTGGCCGGGACCCCCTGTCGTACTGTTTGAAGGAGATCAATAAGACAGTCAAACCCAGAATCTCTTCCTTCCGGACGCTCAGGAGATCGGTGAGTCACCAGACGACTTGGATCAGGTGCCAGGAGACCTCCACTCACACAGGCTGGCACATCATCTGCAGTCACTTTACACTCTCAGATTCTGTTTCTCTTCAATACATGAAAAAAAAATCATTTTCTGAAGATGAGAAGCAAGCTGTATTGTGAGATTTTTCTGTACACACGTCATTTCTTCCCCCCCTCAGAAATTTACTTCAGAGAAGAACATGGTAATAAGCTCAACACACCTGGTGTGGGGGGTCTCCATTGTGTGAAACTTAAAAATGGCCACCTTTTCTTTACAAAAAACTCAACTCCTTTTGATTTTCTCTACCACAGTTTCCGATGAGGTGGACTTAATGTGCACCAAACACCTCACTGTCATGTGGACAGTGTTATTGCATGAGTTTGGATTGAAGAGGTGGCCACCTGGTGGTGAAGGAAGGGATGGACGCTTGGTAGCACCGATAAACAATCTGAAATAACTAAAATTTGTGATTTATTTATTTATTTTTTGAGTCTCCAATTTTCTTCCAGTCATATTTCTTAAAGGGTGATAAATGGGACTGTGCAGTGTGTTGGTTCATGGGTGGTGGTTTGTGCTCAGCCCATGGACTTGCTGTCTCTATCACCTGCTATACATTCATTTCGAACCTGACAAAATGTGACATGGGGGAAATTTTAAACCACTATATTTTAGTCAAACATTGTCCCCTGAGCTGAGCACAGACCACAGGCTTACTGTTCTTCCAGAGTTGTGTGTTTCAGGGTGACTGTTATTGCGAAACTGGTACAATGTTGAGACTCATTGTGCCACTAAACGACCCTTCCTATGTCCTCTTTCAGCCCACAGTGACTGAAGATTTTGCCCATCTCCCTCCAGAGCAGCGCAGGAAGAGGTTGCAACAAAAATTAGAGGAAATTTACAAAGATTTGCAGAAGGAAGTGGATCAGAGGTGTGTGTGTATATGTGGGCGTGTGTGTTACTCTGTGTTTATATTAACCACCACCTCGGTTAGAAATGTCTGCCTCTAACCACTGGTGTCTGTGTTTTAACTGTTTGCCTTCCCCTGAGCTTTGCATCAACTAAAATATATTGAAAGTCACTTTTTTAAAAAATATTTTATTTCTAACTCTTTTTCTGTCTTCTTCCCTCCTTCTTTGTCTTTTCAGTGAAGCTCTCGGAAAAATGAAAGATGTTTATGAGAAAAATCCTCAAATGGGGGACCCAGCTAGTCTGGCATCCCAAATCAACCAGACATCCCAGAATATAGAGCGGCTCAGAGGCGAGCTGAACAAATATGAGGTAATTTTGACCTGACAGGATCTTTTGAAGTCCAGTTTGAGCTGGAGGAATGAGTAAAAAAAAAAAAGAAAAGAAAGAAAAGCCTGTTTTATAACAGATTTTTTTTTTCTTGGACAGATTTGCTAAATTCTGAACTCTTTTATTTTCTCTTTGTCCGTGTAAACCAAACATATGTGTCTTTAGAGCTATGGTTGTAGTAATATGTTCTGCCCCCAGTCTGGTTCATTATGGTTCTCCTTCATCATGCAGACTTGGCTCGCTGAAGCTGGTGGTCGTGGAGAGACTTTACGTTATAAACCACACACATTTAACAATAATGGCGCTCATGATGTACACAGGTAATGACGTGACCTGATAAGAAACAACACGGCTTCTGACACGTCTGTTGACGCATTTGTATAGGAAACATATGTATTGTCTTTCCAGCCCTGATGGAGCTCACTCGGACGAAAGCACTCCTGATCCCTCGCAGGCCATCTATGCAGAGTTTGACGATGACTTTGAGGATGAAGAACTCGCTGCTCCGATTGGGAATTGCACAGCCATGTACAATTTCCCGGGTACGTCATAGCCCGCTTTGCTTCTCTCACTCACTTTTGTTGAGTGTGCGTGCAAGATGAGCCACATTTGAAGTGGACTATATACAATACTCTTGATAATAAGAAACAGCTCTGCTCTAAAATTCAGCTTTCCCAGTTACTTTCTTTTTAGGTAGACTTGTGAAGTGCTATTCCCCACAGCCACTCTCATTCTGTTGATTGTGTTGTGTGGCTAAAATATATTCAGACTGCACAACTGGGCATTTGGGGATTAAGTGTAGCTGTTTGGTCGTAACAAAAGCAAAATTTACATGCAAACCATTATAGCTTACTATGTAATGAGTAAATAATACCTTCAGTTACCATAATTGTAAGCAGTATTTGAAGGAAGGAAAACATTTATTAAACCGACAGAGAAGCAGAAATGGCAGCCAATTAGACAGTAAATCACGAGTTAGAAAGTCACAGCAGAAACTTGACTGCACAAGGCTGGTTTAGGTTTGTGCTCATAAACAAGCAGAACGACACTGTCATCTAATCCACCGCTGCTCTCCAGGTGCCAGTGAAGGCACCATTTCAATGCAGGAAGGGGAGGTGCTGGATGTGGTAGAGGAAGACAAAGGCGACGGCTGGACCCGAGTCCGTAGGAGCAATGGGGATGAAGGCTACATACCCACATCTTATGTCACCATCGCTCTGAATAAATGACACGATGAACAAGAGGAAAACAGGTCAACTGTGGACAGTTCTTCCCATTGGACCAATCACAAAGAGGCACAAACATTGGCAGGACCACGTGTGTACCCAGGAAGATCCTAATAAGGTGCTCTGATGTCTGAAGTGAGGTGTAGCATATTTCCTTTCTGATATCATGTTCTTTTTTTAAACTTTTTGTTTTTATGAAACAATCCTGCTCGTATGTGAGGCACTATTAAGGTACAAGTGCTTGCCGTGTTTCACAGCCTACTGAGACATTTGCTTCTCGATGTGAGAGTAATAAGCAGAGAAGGGTGAGGAGGAGGAGGAGAGTGTGATGAGTGCTGCTGCCATCTGTACAATGAGTAATACCACCAGTAATATCTAGGAGGAAGTTGCCTCACTTCTTTTACCCTTTGAGTTAAAACTGACCTGCTGTGACCCATAGCAGCCCCAACCACCAATGAAACCAGAATATATGACCTGTTTTAGTTTTCATTTCACTCAACTGTGCCACTTTTTGTCCCTCTGGGATGGTCGTGTGACACGAAAAACACTTTGCTTTTAGTTTTCTGCCATTTGTGAGGCCAAAGGTGTGAGCAGAGACTTTCACATTCACACAGCTATGATAAAAACATTCTTTTTTTTTTTTTTTTTTTTTTAGACAATTGCAGCCATATCATCATTTAAAGTAATTTCAGACATTTAGCAGTATCGAGGCTATGCGGTGGCTGTCGTTTTTTTAACAGTTACGACCTGAAAATTGTACTAAAATAATTTATTACAAATGTTTATAAACATTTTCAGGTTGGACAGAAGTTGTGCTTTGTATTAAGGTTGTTATCGCGTCTCTCTTATGTCCTTGTAAACATAGGACAGTTTGTAGCCCACAAAAGGGAGTTAATGCACCATAAATGTGCTCCATTAGGGCTGTTGTATTTATGTAAGAAATAATATATATTTTAGCTACCACAACACCACTATTGTCTTATTAGCCTTTTAACCATTTGAATAAAGATTGTCATGCTGTGTGAAGTACCTAATTTTGTCACTAATAATATTTTATTGGGTTTTACTTCACATGTTCTGAAGCTCACATTTTTTTTTTTTTTTTTTACATTATTATGGAGCCAGCGAAAAGCATTACTTTTAAAGTAAACGCTCATGTGTCTTTGGTGCCTTTCTGGTTAAAAGCATTGTGTATATATACCATTTTTGCATAAGATATTCTTTTTTTTTCCCATTACTTAATAAATGTCAAGCACATTTCGAAGTGGTTCTGTTATGTTTAGACCTGGCTAAATAAAATACTCGAGCGAATGGTTTGTGCAGTTTCCTTTATGTTTTTCTGACTGAGGTCTATATAGTCATTTTATATAAAGAGCACCTATGAGTGCAATAATTACTAATTTTACATATTTTGTTAAGAGAGTTTTTGCGCTCCAACATGTTTGGCTTGGTACTTATGAACATGCATTACTTTTTTATTAAAGGTGGGAAACTTGCATGTATTGTGCCATAGACCATAAATAAACAGGAAACCACAAGATTGCTTTGATTGTCAAATGAAACATAAATTCCACCCTTTACTTCCTGCAATCTTTTGTCACACTGCACTTTTTGATTTGTGTACAACACTTAGGTTTGATACAGTTAAATGATGTTTATTTCCACTTTATCAGAGAGGCAGCAATAATTCTTATCGGAAGAAGAATAGAAACGACTACATTAATATCAATCAATCAATCCAAAAAGGACACACGCACGCACGATTCATTCATCGATTGTCTTCATGTATTCATAATTATGCATAATTGTACTTAAAAGAGCACATGCAGGTCAAGTCCAGTAGGTGGCATCGTTGGATCACTTCAGCGGAGTGTCATGTATTTGCCTTCAACTCTGCGCTGCATAATTATGTTTTCAATATAGGACATCATACATTTGCATACCTGATTAAATTGCACTGGCTTCGAAGCCACTCTGTTTATAATGACTAATTAAATAACCTGAAACTGGCATGCGCTCCACTTTCACGTCACCTTTTTCACAACAGCAGGCAAGTGAGGAGAAGAGCTATTAAGGTGCGATGAGCTCTGCTAAGCAAAGGGAGCACGCAGCATACTGTGGCATTGACTGACTGGTTAGATGACAGAGGAATCAGATCGTCATTTGTATGCAAAGCCTCTATTCTCAAGACGCGTTAAAGGTCAGTTTTTCAATAAGACCAGTGGATCCAGCCAACAGCTGGCACTGAACACTTCAGCCCTCCCTTTTAGGGACATTTTCCAAGAAATACACAGTGAGGATAAAAACAGATCCTTTGTGGGTTCAATTGCTTTTTGTTATCGGAACAACTAAAAACTATATAGCCATGCTGAAAAACAACCAGGGGTTGATGCAGGGGCTCATTGTGCCCTTTAAATCTAATTAAAGTCTTACCTTTTAATACGATAACAGAGATGACCCCATTTCGCTATTTCAACAAGCTTTTTACTTTTATCTCACACCAGATGACTGGAGCTTGTCAGTTTGACAGTCAGTGGCTTTAAAGTGTTTCACAGGCAGACCAGATACATAAACACAATGAGGGCACAAAGACTTGCATTTTAATAACAGCACAGCAGAGGAAACACAAACAGGAGAAGGGATCCTAATTAGTACCTACATCAGCTGCAGGGAACGACAGGGAAGATCCAAACCAAATAAAGTTAGAAATATTTACTTAAAACACCATTTTGAATCACTTAAATGCAGTAAATAATTGTAGAACAACAAGAACCCCCCCACTAATTATAAAAACACTTTTAAAACTCAAACAATTTGATATAGCGGCAGTGTGTCTGACTCAGATCCCCCTACCAATTGCAATGGTTTGTTCTGGGAGTACTCGAACTGATAATTTGGCCTGCACGTGGCACCATGGGACTGAATTGGAAGGAGTTTCAAATTGTTTTCATTAGAAAAACATTTCTCCATCATAAAGTTGCCACTATGACACATTAACATGATGCTCAGTTTGAAGTGAGTGTTGATAAACTTCTGTGACGTAGTAGTCACAGTTAAGTAGTTTTTTTAAGTAGTTTGTTGTCTCCAGGTAATTCACCAATCTTCTGATCACCATTAAAGCTCCTGTCCAGATGTAGATGTCTGCAGAACAAATCAAACGAAGAAGTGTGGAAGCTACCAGGACACGTGAGTGCAGACGTTTTAAATGTGCTCAAACGAAGTACTGTGACAAATTAGGTTTTTGTTTGTTTTTTTTGCAGGTAGCCGATCCTTTCTACTTTTCATGAAAGGAAATCGAAGGTGGGTTTTTTTTTTTTTTTTTTTTTTTTTTTTTTACCCTGAGAATACGATCCACATGCTTTCACGTAATGTTTACCATGATCTCATTTACAGTGTTTTAAAACACCCTCGATGCAAAAAGATCATGGGTGATGCTTTTGTAGGAAGTTATAGGTACACTTTGCAGCATAGCCACAAAATCCCAAATGGACAGTTGTATCTTCAGTATGATCACTCAGCATTATATTCAACAAGCCCTAGTCATTTCAACTGCATATTTTGTGCTATTTGGCAAAAACACATTTTCAGAAACGTGATGAGGAATTTTGCAATTAACTCACAATCAAAAGCTGTATTTAATACTTGGTCAGATCATTTCTCTTGTAGAAAATCTAATCCCAAGCCCCATATAAAGGTGACATCACTCACCAGAGCAAATTTAAGCTGAGGAAATAACTCACTCTTTTATTTATCTTTTTATTTCAGCAGTCAAAGTCATCTGGCTCACCTTCCACCACAGACATCATCTGCAACATTGTCATTAGCTGTTGTTTAAGGTAGGTTGAATGGTATCGATACAAAGATTGTGTTGTGAGTGACTGTTTCCTGGCAGGATTTCTATAACTGTACTCTGTCAGTCTCCATCGGACTGTAAGTGAAGTCCCTTTCCCCTTTTATTATGGCCCTCGCTGTTACAAAATAAGCAATTATTTCCCAGCCTGCAGCACCTCAGGTGATTAAAGATTTACGAAATCAATCTTCCTGGAGTGGCTACAGGAAAAAAAAAAGGCAAAGATTGAGGAAAACCTTTAAGGATTTCAGCAGCTTCATGTGGTCCAACAGTTGTGTGAATGGACTCTTAAAAAAAGACTCTTAAGAAGATTACTAATAAAAATCTCACAAGAATGTTTGAAGTTCAGGATTTCTTCAATGAAATGATGGAATAGATCATTAGGATTTGCTTGAATCTTTAATTGTTGCTCTACAGTAGATACATGAAAAAAGAAAAGAAAAAAAGTCTCAGATTAATCACAGCCTCATGTTCAGTCCCGCAGCACTGCTGGAGGCCAGTTCTTGGTCTGTTTACAACTTCTGTCCTCTCGCAGTCATTCTGTTGAAGCGTGCTGCTGCCACATTCAGCGGTGGCACTCTGCCGACGTGGATCCAAAGAGCCTTGAGCTCAGCTAATCAAAAGTATCTTCATACTTCCATCAAGCCCGTATTCAGATCAGACGGAGCCAGGGGTAACACAAAACTGCCACCACTCAACTGTCAGCTTCATTGCTCAGACATGAATTATTAACGCGAGAGTGAATGCTTTAGAATCAGTAAATAATAACAGCACTATATTGAACCATTTAATTATCTGAGAGAAATTCCAAAATATTCTTATGTTGTTATGTTTTCAGTTTGTTATCCTTTTGTTTATGCATCCATTTTAAATAGGTGTATAGTTGGCCTGTACATCAAGAGTTGCATTTGTGGTTTCCCAGCAGGTCATTGGTAAAACTAATAAATTACTTTCATTAACTTGGTTTGCAATGAAGTTATGCAATATATTTTAAGTTTCAAATTTGGCAGGCTACCACCTGTAATTGCCACTTGATACAATTTAGAATAAGTATTCACATATGATTAAATCAACCAGGGGATTTCAAAGTGGTGAAGGAAAAGCCTTAGCCTTAAAAGTATAATGTTCTTTTATTGAAGGCAGCACATCAGAAGATATTATTGTTTATGGCGGTTGAGATATATAGGCAATAAAAAGCGCAACTCTTATTGTGCTATTACAAGATACTTTGAGTTTTAAATGTCTGGTGAGATACAGCATGAAATGGTCTGTATTATTGCACTTTACATTTAGCAGTAAATAATTTGGATAATCTGTTGTCATTAAATTCATTTGTAGAAGTTTCACAAAATTTGTAGTTCAACCCTCAGTTCTTTCTTCTGCTTTATCTATCTGTTCATCCATCAGAATTTAAATTATTTTTAGCTTAAGAAAACGACCAAAGTATTAAACTTAAAGACTTGTACATTGTGATGACATTCATTATAATTTTATAATTTACCTGTCAAGCAATCCATCTTTTTCTCCTCCTTTATCCAGCTCTGGGTGCTGGAGTAGAAACCGGCTGAGTGTGGGTAAAGGCAGGGTCACCAGTCTACTGCAGGCTGAACACAGAGAGGCAGACGACCCCCACATCAACACCTGTGGACAGACACATTTTTGAACTGCACCCAGAGAAACTCTGCAAACTCCTCACAGAAAGGCCCCCGGCTGGGCTTGAACTGCCGACATTCTTGCTGTAAGACGAGAAGAGCACCGTGTACTCCTCTGTGCAGCCAAAACCTTAACTAGCGTGTTGGAAGTGGTCCATTCGCTATCTTCATTGCATTTCAAACGACGTCCGCTTTCACCTAGAAGCAATGAGCGATGTGAAATGCAAGTCAATGTCCCATTTTACATTGATCAAAATACTTTATTAACTATATAAGCCAATCTTAAAGCAGGCGTCAGTCGTACATTCAATTCCTCTGTACAACTTTGGCCTCCAAAAATGTGTCTTTCTTCAGATTCAAGACATTTTGAAATAATTACATGTTTTAATTGAATTGCAGGACATACAAAAGAGGTTATCAGATTGGACATATTTGTCATCTGACAATGATGAACGCTCCTCAGTCACATTGTCAGTTATTTAAAGGATAAGTATATACAGAGTTCAGATTTCATATGCAAATGGTGGCAGTTACCTTAGTGGTGCAATTGGCTGCTGGGACGTTTGAATAAAGGTTTGACGAGCATTAATATTTTATTTCTGTGATGAATCCATCAATAGAAAAGTAAGGCAAACCGAATTTAAAAAATTTTCTTTCAGCCCAAGTCAATTTATTTGTCCTAATTTGTTCCCCTCTGGTATCACATGTCCCGACAATGCACGTGCACTGAGAGTTTCTTTTAATTAAGTGTTGATGTTTTCTAAAACAACGTTTGAAAAACTGTCATGGTCGTGGCCACGGTTAGGGTTTTGGTGTCTCAATCTGAACGGAAGAAGAGGGATTTGTATTCAGCATGGGAGGAGGTTCTGTCTGCGAAGCCCAACTGAGGGCAAAAGAAGCTAATGAGCTCTTTTTTTCCCCAATGAGAAAAAGCAGGCTGCCAAAATGTGTTCCCTCCTCTATATTTCAGAAAGTTTGGACTGTGATGAAGTGCTGGGTGCTCAAAGAAATTCTGGGAGAGTTGGGGGGGGGGGGGCCCA
>OMNM01000135.1:68185-82030 GCA_900302745.1 Parablennius parvicornis
ATCTGAAAAACCTCTTGACATTAATTAAACAACCCTCCACTGAAAGTAACTCTAGTTTATACCAGAAATTAATCCATAAACCCAAATGCAAATTCATCTCTTCATATCTTAAATTTCTTCTGTAGCTACTTTTATAGATAGTTTAAAGAGCCAGCTATCCTCCTCAACATCATTCATAATGCATGAGCAATAGCATATCGTTTGGTTATCAAAATGCCTATTTTTCATGCCCCTTACCTTCAAGGTCTATTTTTTCTCCTTCAATCCACATCTCTTTATTTATTTATTTTGTTTTTAGAAATGGACACATTCCGTCACCGACCCACACATGCACACTTATACACACATCAATTTTCCTTGCGATAGATTATATACCACAAATGTGTTTTTAGGTCTGTCTAGTTTCTATGGGACATGCTCTGGTATTGAATTCAAGACAGACTCCAGAAAACCTCATTTCATAGTTCAAACATAGAAACCATAGAAGTTCCCCAAGAGGGACTTGAGGATATTAAAGCAAACTTATTGACCCAAAATATATATATAAAAAAAAATAGCGTTAGATCATTTAGATTACTGGTGAGGACTGAGAAAATGTACGTTCAAAAATTCTGTCTGCTGCCAGTGAATTTTATTGCTGAACTGACATTCATTTAAATGAGGAATGGTCAACGCATCCCCTTTTATGCTGAATTATTTTTATGGCAGACAGGATGAAATTGATCTCCTTCTCATAATGATTAAAGCTACTTCACCAGCAGACTGGACAAAAGACATCAAATAATTGCATTTTAAAATCCAAGGAAAGCAGAGCTGCCAACTGTCACTTATTGAGTGGGGAAATCGCGCTATTAAAGTCTAAGACGCTGAAGGCTGCATACCGAGTGCTAAATTTTGGTTGCTGTTAGATTTCTTAAGTATTTCCACATTGACATTTTACTGTTGACAAAAATCAACTAAAGACGACATTTTTACTGGTTGTTGTTCCCCTCAGCAACTAAGGCATGCTCATAGGAGACTTTACCTTTGGAAGTGGAAGTCAGGTAAAAAAAAAAAGAGCATTACAGGATATGTCATGCTTTGTGAGTCAGACAATGTTTAGCTTCACTGAGGACTGAGATCTTTCTGGAGAGTTTAGTTTGAGCATGTTTTATTTGAGATTTCAAGCAGATCCTGTGGTCTGTCGTCACATCCAAAAATATATTTTTGTTCCCTCTTTCAAACATCAACACCATAGATTTTAACTTGGACATCAATATTTGCTCTACAATATCTAAACCGGATAAATCCGAGTGTCCCTATAAGTTCTCACCTGAACTGAAAATAGTTTTAAAACTTTCCCTGTCATTTATGCATAAAATTAACAGCTTAGGCCACAATACTGATCCCTGAGAGACTCCACAAGCAGTGACAAGAAAAATGATACCAATGAATGATTCTCACAAATTCTTGTCTGTTGCCTGAACAATGTTTTGTTAATTGTAGAAACACTATCACACTCTCATATATTGACTATTTCTGTGTCTGTTGAATCAACACAAAATGGAAGGATATTTTCTTTTTAATGGTGATTGTTTCTATTTATTCAACAACTGCTAATATTGAATCTAAAATATCAGATGTTTTCTGCCAGTCTTGTCGTAATGTTTACAAAACAGTTTTAATTTGCTCATGTCATAAATAATGTCCATACATTTTTAATTTTAGTAGGTTAATTGATTTGTCTGGTACTTTCTCTTATTCAATTGTTGCAATTGTTGCAAAATGCCATTATAGCTTTTAATCCTGTAAAGTCAATACCAGAGGATCCCTCTTTCGCTTGATCTCTGTATCTTAGAATCTTTATATTTATCTATACTTCTGTTTCTGATTAATTTTCTATCCTCAAAATCCTCAAAAGACAGTTTTTGTAAGTCCCATTATAAAATAACTGGAAAACCCAACAAGAATTGTCAGAAATGTTACCACAGGAATGGATCCTAAAATGTATTATTATGCACTAATCTTACATTTAAAAGAAAAGCCTGTATGCTTACGTCAAGCTGCCAGTGCTGCTGGAGTCATTATCAGTGGCATGAAGAAAGGCGGCGGAGGTGGAGGAAGTTATGTTGTTTAGCAGTAGCAGAAAAACATCCTGGAGCTGCTTAAGAAAGTTAAATCGTTGAGGCTGCAGAACATAGAGGGTGAGACAACGATGGAAAACAGAGTGGCTGATCTGGAACAATAAGTTTTCCGGGCTGGAGACCAAACCAAGGTCAGATGTCTATCTGAATGCACATATGACCAAAAGAAATGCTGACATTGCAAGAATGTCAACACGTTCAGCAAGACTGCTTGATTACAGAGGGAGCAAAGAAAATCCGAAGTACATAGACTCAAAACTGCCAAATATTCAGCAAATTTAAATAAATGCCAAAAGACCCAAGGATGTTATTCAAAGAACCAGTGAAGTGGACAGATACAAATGAAGAAAGGTAACGAACACACAAGTCAATCATGACAGCACCTGACAGTATTTTTTCATTCCTCTCCATCTGGAGACAGTGAACGACGACAACAAATATCATGGACGGATAATTAACAAAACAAAAGAAACCACAAACTTTTATGTACACAGAAGATATAAAAAAAACATTGACCCTGAAAACAATCTACTTCGTAACATCGACAACAGCTGTTCAGGACTCAGTGATGATTACAATATACTGTACCTCCAAAACACAAAATGACGTGATCATATTGGCTAATTTTGCACCTTCAACAGATCAAGAAGAGAGACTTCTCACTGTGCTTTAATTATTTACATTTTCACAAACGCTAATTAAAACAGCACAGAATGAGTGACGGACATCAGTCATCGCCTGCCTGGACAAAATGCATAAACATATAGATGTAAAAGAGTGAAAACAGAAATACCAGCTGCTTTTATAAAAATGTGCATCACTAATGGCCCATAACTGCAGAAAAAAATAAGTAATAAAATATTGATGAAACACAAGGGTTTTCAGAATCTGAGTTAATTATGACAAAATTGTCCTTCAACGCAATAATTTTTTGTACATTAATTTTTAGTAATTTATATAAAAGCAACAATATTTGTCATTAAAGGATTACGAAACGCATATCAATAATAATATACCCAAACAAATACGATCAGCAAAAAAGAACCAGAGTAATATGTTAACTCAAATAAATATGTACAAATGTATACGATAGAATATCAGAGAAAAATACAGGCATTATAAGAATGAGGAATAAAAATACAATCTCTTCAATATTCAGTAGAGGAAAAAAAACCATAATATGATGGTTAGAAACAGCTTTAAAATATAATGTAAACGTGGGAACAGAAATGGAACCAGAGACAATAGATCTGCCTGTAGAAGAAATCCAAGCACAATCGTTCCTGCTGCAGTTGATGAACCCTAAATGATTGAGGCAGTAAGTAATGGTTAAAATAAAGCTTCCACTGACTGGAATGACATGACAGTGAAAACCGTTATTGGAGGAATTGCTAATCCGCTAACCCACATCTGCAATGTGCATCTGGTAAAATAGCAACAGTGACTCCACTCTGGAATCAGAGATGGGCACCGTTTCATACATCTCTGGTCTGTTACTTTGTTCCCCCCTTAAGCATACTTGAAAAAGTCTTAATGATAAGCTGAATATCTATTCATGCTTTAATCAAAAAACACAGCTCACCAACAGTCAATACAGATTCAGAGCAGACAGATCAACTTCTTCAGCACTTGTGGTATTAAGAGAGGAACTCCCAACAAAACATGGCTAATGGAGTATTTATTGATTAAAAACAAGCATTTGACATCATTGACCACATAATGTTAGTTAGGTCAGAAAATGATCTGATGAAGGGAACTGGCTAAGAACTTACCTGGAAACAGGAAACACTTTTTACACATATGTGAACTTATGTCAAATCTTCTAAACAGTTGTGTGGAGCCAGAATGATCAGTAGGAGGGCTCAAATCATTGACATAATACATCAATAATCTTCACAATGTACAACAAAGTTATACTGATAACCTGTTTATTTTAGGTTTTTTTTAGATGATACTAATATTGTTTCTTCTTGGGATAATCTGCATCAGATTTCGGATACAGTTACTATAGAAATAATGTTATATTAAAACCTGGTTTGATAGAAAAGAAATTCTTGAAAAATGCAACAAACAAAACAAGGTCTTTTTGGAAATCACAATACAAATATTCATGATAAACATTACACGCATCACGTTTGTTTATGAAAATAAAGGGTTTAGAGAGATCCATCATGCAACATGCATATGAGACATATTAGAGCAAAGCTGGCAAAGTCTACTCTAATTTTAGGGACATATATTGATTTTTAGAATCATTGCATGTTGTATTCTGTTTTACCGTGTGGAAATCAGGTGGAATAACAAAAGCAGAGACAATATGGACAATCAACAACGTAAGAGAACACAAGTGTTTGTTATATATGGATATTGTATTCAATGTATAATTATAATTGAATTTCAGTTTGAAAAACACTTTTAATTGTGGTTTGAGTTAAAAGAATTAAAAGTTAAAAGAATTAAGAGAAGTGTTGATTTCTTTCTTCTCTCTTTTCAAACAGGGTACACTAGGATTGTTGTTTGTATATGCATATCAAACAGCATTTTATCTTTTTATCATCTTTTAATCTTTTGGAGTTTACTTGTTAGAAAATAAGAAAGAAAAATAAAAGTACCCGGAAAGCAGTTGTTGCCTGGAAGCCTAATTAAGCATACAAAGGTAATAAATGAATCTTAAAACCTGATGCGCCTTAAAAACTACCTGCCAGTTCTGTTCAGGAATTTATGATTTTTTTTTTTTTTTTTTTACAGATTCTCACATAGACAGTAGCATAATTTAGACATAGACATAGCAGCAATGTTCTGGACAGTGGATTCTACCTTCCTAAAAGGACCTAATTTAGACATTTTGTGTTAGAATTGCCCCCCTGTTCTCGTATGCCTGGAGTTCAGCTCACTGAGTCACATGTGCTGTCAGATTGGCCCTCTCAGCGTGTCGCCGCTACACTCCTCTTTTTTTTCTTTTTTTATTAGAGGCTCCCTGAATATGTGAGAGCTGTTGAGCTGAGTTGTACTGCTTGTAACCACACAGCCTGAGAGCTACTGGGAGTCATAAAGGACCAAGCAGAGGCGCGGCGATAGATGAGGAGCTACAGCAAGGGGAAATCTCCGTGTGTGTGTCTGTGTGCGTCTGTGTGTGTGTGCACGTGTACTATACTGCAATGTGAATAATAACTCTTTTCATTCACCAGTGGCCCTGAATGTCTGAGAAGTCACTGCAAATCCTCATTTTTGCCAACGAAGCAAAATGCCAAGGGGAAAGAAATGAGTTTTATTTTAAAGCTTTGTCTCATTCAACAGATTACATTCCTCTCCATCTTAGGTGACTGAATTCCGCTCGGTTATCTCACTGCAACGACAATATGAGAAGACTGTCGTTCAATTTTACAGCCTGCCTTATAATGCAGAGTTGTTACAGTGGCAATTTGCTAAAACTCTTGAGTTTTTTGCTTGAGGTTATTTTGTTGCCTGGGCCAAAGTGGCTTCATATTATACCCACGTTTTTATCCACTCAACCTGAAACTTTAAAATGGCATTGCTGTGCCTCAGGACAATCTTATTATTTTGATATACTTAATCCTCCTATTTTTCTCTCTATGGTGTATTCCAAATTCTAGTTATGTGTTGCTGGGAGCTGTGGCTAATTGAGGTTTTTAAGTGCTATTTCTAACAAACCAGCAATTTATATATTCATAAATACATGCACGGTATTGTTCTCTCTGCAGTTTTAGCGTTTGCTATTGGAAACCCAAAATGTTTGAATAGCCTCCAGGTCTAAAGTGTTTTAGAGCTGTTTAATTTTTTGGGAAACATGTCAGACTTTTTCTTTCTGGCAACAAATGAAATAATTCACGATTAAAATGTTGATCTATAAATCAATTGCTTTAATTAAGGGCCAAGAAAGTTTTTCTCTATTGTGTTTTTTTTTGTTTTGTTTTTATAGATTGAAACTGGCGGAAATACTTTGTGAGGGCAAACATCCAAGAATATATTGAGGAGAGTTATTACATGCTATTAAGGACTACTATGTTTGGAACAAAGCAGATGCGATATATCAAACTCATTGGCAGCCATTTGTTCCATGAAAATCCAATAAAGAATCTTGATGAAAACAGATTTTTAATGAAAATCCCCAAACTCCTGCTCCATCATAATGGGGTTGCCAGGTATTCCTTGGGTGTAATTGGGCACCACACATGAGTCAGCACTTTAGCTGGCTCTCGGCACTAACAATTTACAGCCATTCTTCTCCGCTGGCTCTCACTCTTCTCCATCCCCCCACCGCTCACTCCTGCTGCTCACTCTCCTCATATATACAGTATGAACATCCTGATTACAACCACTGACGCATGCATGTGTTTTCCGTGCACGCACACATGAGCTCGGTGTACACTTGATTACACAGTTATAAAGAGATCTTTTTAGAAGCTGCACATTTATATTGTTCCTTCAGCAGTCGGCATGTACAATGGATATGACTCACTTGTGTAGAGAAATAAATAAAACCCTCCTTTTTTTCCCCACATCCTGTTGGACAAACCTTGTAGCTGCAGAGCTTTGCCAGCTCGGGGGAGCTCAAATCCTTTTTGTTGCCATTTCATCCAGTGTTTGCCTGTTATTTGTTGGCATTATGCTCACTACAGAGTGAAAGAATGAAAGGTGGTTCTCTCTGGACGTTTGATACCTCTGACAGTTCCAACACGAAATCCAAGTGGTTGGTATTTTTGACGGGAGCGTTTGTCACATGCTGTCATTTCAGTACGACGGGGTCAGTGATGCAATTTGGGTCTTCTCGACACCGCTGAAGCGTTCAAGGCTTTGATAAAGATCACAGCTCAGTGTCTTTCTTGGCTGCCTTTTTTTTGTATGAAACCTTTCTGCAAGAGAATTCACCCATTGTGAGAATATATAAAATGCTGAAAAAAAATTCACAGATTGGCACAATATATTATAATTTGTTGTTAATTTGTGCTGAGGCTTTTGAGGAAACCTTTTATTTATTTCCCCAGTCTGTTTTCCCTGATGTTGTGTGAAGAGAAATGAATCGATACTTGCTCTGCTCTAAAGCAAACAGTTAAAGAACAAGAGAGCGAGTATCCCTCAGACTGAGACAAATGACTCTAATCTATGAGTGATTGGACTTGTTGCTGGCGTGCCCTGTGCAACCTCACATTTCTCCCTCTCTCCTTTTTCTTCTTATTGCTTTCCTGCATGCCAAATTGAAATTCAAATGAGCCTTGGTGACTCTGCAGCAAACAATATTTGTTTGCCAAATTGTTTTATAGGCGTGTTTAATGCAAGCATAAAAGCAAAAGATGACATCAATGAAAATGAACTCCCACTGTATCTGTATTAGTTGCTGAAGGTTCCTATTTGAACATTTAGGTGAAATTTCTTCCCTCATTATCATTCTTGTCCCTGACATCACAGCTGATGCTGGCACAAATTGCCTCAGTGAGAGTCAGGCAGTGCAGTGCTGTGGAGCCGAGAGAGGAACGGACACTGAGCCCAATTATAGATACACTGCAGATGTCTGGATTTATTTTCTTAACAATATAGCTTGAAACCTGGTAAGTGGTCTTTGCTCTGGTTCATTGGCGAGTATATTCTCTGTAGTTCTTGTGCATTCACCAAGGCAAGACACTTTTACTTCTGTTTTATCCTACTGGTCTGGTTTTATTTGCCCACGTCGTATGGAGTACACCTAGTCCAGCATTGTCAGGTGTGAAGGACTTTCTCTCAAATACAAATTCGCTTCATCTACATCAAGTGCCTCACAAAACATAATTTAGAAGGTTCTCTTCTAGTTTTTGAAAAAGTATATTGTCTGCACTGACTGACAGTTCTTTTTTCTTCATTCTTTTTGATCTATTATTCTTTGTTCTTTTATTATGCGATGCCTTTTAGATCATTCACAAGATAAAAACTAATTTCAAAATATTTGACGATCGTTATAAATGATCATGATCCTCACAAAGCCTCTTGATTAGTCCTAAAACAATCGGTTCAGTGGCACGTATCCATGCATCCACTGGACTGTAGGACAGATGTGAGGTTAATGAAATCTACCAAGTACTTTAAGGCATAGATCACATTAACAGGAGTGCCAGTGATCTAATTCTGTGTTAGTCGATAACTTGCTTTGTCTGAAAGTGTGTGTGTTGGTGCACACTTACATAAGATGCACCATTATATGAACAGAAACTAGGCCAGAACCTATTTAAAGCGACCACGTTAATCAAAAGCACAGTCTATAATTAGCAATCTAAGATTGTGGTGCTGTACACACCAAGTTTCTCCTGAATTATATTTATGGTAAGTTGGTGTTGTGATTGGTGGAGTGCAGCTTCCATTGAAATTGTAATCTAAATAGATTTCTGTAAAAAGCACAAAAGAAAAATATACTGAATAAATGATTTTGCTGTTGTTTTATATAAATAAATAAATTATTGAACAATAAAACATTAAAAGGACTCTGGCAGTTTTGGAATGGTAAATAGAAAAATACTCACATTCTTCAATTGATATGTATAGATACTTATTTTGGTGGAAGTATGGACACAACTTCTTTACCTCAGTGAAAAGAGGAAAAGAACAAATTCTGAAATGTACAAAGCTAGGTTATATGCACACACACACACACAATTAAAGTATTATAATACTGTTTGAGAGAAGAAAGTAGTCAGAAGTAAAGCACAAATGCCTCAACAATCTGCTTGAGTACCAAGACAATTCATGTACTTTATCACTAACATACAGGGAAATTAAGAGAAGTAACTTTTAACAACATGCAATCTATTAGTGAGCGTCCTCAGTCAATCATGAATAATGTTCGAAACAGAATAAAAGAGGATTAAATTTTCTCACCTAGTCTTGTCTCTGTCATGTCTGTCCCAATAATGTCACAATCTTTTAAATATGTGCAGAAGATGGAGTGATGAAATAGCCAGGTTCTGTTTTTTTGAAGTGGCAGCTGTTGGACAAACCTCCGTCTATAACAAAGATCGAAGTGGGGACGGAAGCAAGATGACCTCAATCTCTCACTCACTATCCACATCAGACAGATATATGCTCATTATTTCTTTGTGATGGGTCATATACATGTTATGATGCAATCACATTTGGTGACATGATATGACTATATATAGATTGGACAGCTGGACGGTTGAAACCATTACTATAACTTTAAGTTGTTAAGCTCGTTAAACAACTCAACTGAACTTCCCCAGATTCCAATTGAATCACATATTTGTAGAATGCACTGGAAAGTCAGATTTGTGGAGTTTCTAACATGCACTGAGATGTGATTATGTCCAGACACACATTTGCCGGGTGCATATGGGCTATACTGCACGACACTGCACCCATAGGCAATCGGTGGTTTTGGTATTTGATATGCCTGCGTTAGCTCCCCGAATATGTACCGAATCATGCACATGATAAAATACATATTAAACATTGAGCAAGTAAATGGTATAAATGTTTTGGCTGTTGTACAGTTTATATTACTGTGAAGTCGTATTCTAAAGTCTCCCAGACATATTCAAACAGACAACTTTTAAAACAAGCTGTCATCAGGTGCCATCCTATGACGTGTGTAGGCCTGTTTGAAATTACATAAAGACGAACTTCATTCAAATTAGGCTAAGCCCAATAGACGGAAGTATTTTAATTATACGCCACGCTCGCTGGCTGCGTTATTCACGTCAGCAGCTGTACACTTCATTTCATGCATGGATGTGCACATGTCATGCATGTGCATGGAGAACATGTGCTGGGTGCACAGCCTCCCGCTGTAGGACCTGTCAGCTGCTGTCAGTGGCTGCGTTTAAGTGTGATGGAAGGTTGTAAGGTAGCGGGGAACCTGCTGTGGTGGTGTGCGAGTAGTCTCTGACTGGCTGTCTCTCTTTTCTTTTTGTAAAGACCTCAGAATGGCAGGTCTTCTGGGAGAATTCTCTTCCCAAAGTCTGCGCTTGTTCCTTCTATCTCTAGCTGTCCCTCCTGTTGAGCATGAAAGGGACCCCGTTTCTTTTTCTACCCTCCTATTTGGCCTCCTCTTCTCCCCTGTCAGGCAGTGAGATACAAGTTCAACCTCAAAGCAATGACCCACAGAAGGGTTGCTGCATTCCCAACAACATTAAAGAACAAATAAGGCAGTCAGTCAGAGGGTTTCCTGAGCGGGAATGAAAAAGTGTGTTGGGAGTCATATTTATGGGGAAGAAGAAAATGACAGAGAGAGCAGGTGGGATGGGGATGAAGAGAAAACAGATGAGAAAAACCGGCATAGCATGTTTGCTTCCAAACAGCTGGGATGTTGTTATTGGTTTGTGGTCACAAAGCTCCAGAGATACTTTTATCAGTAACACTATCCGGAGTTTGCTGACTTTGCAACATCTTTCTTGTCTCTATGTTTTTTGTTTTGTTTTCATGCAGTAACAGAGAATACCACGCCGCACAACTCCATCACAATCATTTGCTATCTTATAAACTTTGAAGTCGTTCAAAAAGAATGCAAACAGAAGGAGTTTCGACCTCTTTGTCCTCTTTCAAGGGTACATTTCTGTACCTTGAAATGTCTTTCTATAGTAACCATCTGCCTAAAATTTCCCTCTGATTGTCTCCTGTACTACGTTTTGTGTTAAATGGACTCAAAATATTAAAAACCTCTCATGGAAAACTTGTTTAATTAATACTTTTGCAGGTCTCCAACACTGGAGGTGGTTTGGGGGGGAAAAAACAGACATACTGTATGATTGCCTTTGGCTCCATGGACCTGGATAATCAGCCCCTATCTTGCTTTCTTCCTGATTCTAAACACTTGAATCATTTCATCAGCGGCTCTTCTGTTTGTCAGCTGCTCATCACAACCTTTTTCATCCCCTCTCATCTCTGGCTCTGCATTTGTAGTGCTGATGAATTCACGACTTTAACAAAAGACTTGTTTGCACCTCTAACAGCATCTGCTTTCTTTATTGCGACTTTAATTTCATCCACCCACTTGTGTGTGAACCCCGTCTCAGTGCTGTCTGAATAAGTCCCACAAACTATTGATTTTCAAACCACAGAATTAGCCATTGCTGCATGATTTATGATTCAGGCAAGACTGCATTTAAAATGAAATCCCTCCGCTGTGAGCCATAAAGATGACGGCTGCTTTGTTGGACTGTTTACCAGGTGGATAACTTTTTTTTTTTATGGAAATGTGTGGTGTACAGCAACAAAGTGGATAGATTGTGGTCCAACTAAAGCCAAGCTCCTTTTACTGTATGCTACAGAAGCACTCACAGGCTAAGCAGACTATGACTGCATATATGCACCTACATATCATATCTATACACCAAGGTTTGAGGCAGTGAAAAGAAATGTCTTCGTCCATAATGGTGTCTTTGTCTAGCTGACTGTATCACATTATGTCAGCATCACCAGAGGAAACATTTGAAAGCTGAACAGATTTCTTTGTTTTTGACTCTCGCTTTCTTGAATCTAAATCCTTAAATGCAGTAAATGATTGTTTCCCGCAGAGCAACGATGGCTTCATTTGGAGAAATCTGGACTTCTGTTGTGTTTTCATTCAGCACTTGTGCGAAACCGCAGAGTTGGACATCTGATGTTTTCTTCAGAGTCATCATGTCACTATCTCATTGCTCCACTGCTGCTCAAGTGTTGGCTTAATTGAGTCATGATGGCAGCCCTGATGGTCATCTCATCAGAAGTATCATTGCTGGATACAAAGTGTGGGAACTTGTCCTGACCAATTTACGCCATTGAGAATTTAAAGGATTTTAAATCTAAAATCAAGACTCATAAAAACACAACAAGATCTTGGCTGTGTTTAGACTAAGAACGCGGGAGGAGGTAAACTTAAAATCTTTTATTTAGCTCCAGGTCCGTGGGTGTCCATATGCGTCCAAAAGCTTCAAGACAAATTTAGATTTATGCCTTCTATTCTTCTTTTCTCGGTCCTTCCCATTCATCCTCCTCTCTTTTACTGCATCAGAGGGTGGCTTGGCGTCTTTGTTGCTGGATCCTCTGTTGCAGTCAGCATGGTGTTTGATTCACTGGGTGGCCTGCATGTATACTGAAAGTCAAGCACACACTGATATGAATAATTGAAGCGCTGGGGAGAAGCTGAATCTTCTCTTTTACAGGCCCCGACATCCCGACAGTGTTAGCCTGTTTGTCTGAGCTCTAAAGCCTTACTGAATCTGTTTGTGAATGTGTTCTCTGATGTTCCTGGTCTTGTTCCCTTGTGAGATCTGCTGCAGCTTAATCATTAGTTACAAAAACACTGCGAGGAAATTAAGATTTTCTGGGCCAGTGCAGTAACCTCTAAAGATCCCACCTCTCCTTACAACTATCTCCTGACACGTTCTCTTTTTTTTCTCCCACGTCTTCTCCCCCTCGTTCCACCACCTCTGTCTGTTTCTCCTCCACTGAGATTGGGAAAAAGGGCAAGAGGAGTCCGGCCATGATATGAAATGTTCTGATGGTGCCTCGGACTCCTGTGTCCTTAAGGAAATTGAATTGACCGGCGGTTACGTCTCAATACAGTGAGCTTACTGACCTCCTCTCACCTCATTCTTATCTGCTGAGCCCCAGACTCAGCCCGGCCGTGTCACCGGGCCAGCTCTTCGCCGCTCACATCTGGCAGTGTTGGCAGCAACCGCAGGGAGAGAGAAACGTTTGAAACGTATGACTTAGAGGGCAAAGTTGCTGTTTTAAAAATCCAAGCTATCGCTTGTTTTAGAGACTTGAGACAAGCTGCTGATTTTTTTCCCCTCCACTTTTGCTATTGTTCATTTGATTAGACTTGTGAGATTCCTCCTATTCAGCTTTTGCCTCTGCTGATATTCCACCCTGCACTTTCATTGTCTCCCCTCCTCATCGTTCCACTCTCTCCCGCTTGCTTTCAGCTCAAATCTTTCCAAAGCTTGCTCTTCTTTATTTCACTCTCCCATCATTCTCTTATGGAGGTTTGTAAACAGAAAATACATAATTGCTCCCTGTGGCCCTGTGATTTTGTAGTAATTGCTATTGCGATGTTTCTGGTTTGCTAATGTCCCTTCTCCAGTCTTTGCTCAAGGTCATTCCGGATCCAAATGAAAGAGGGCAAGTAAAACAAACAATCCACTGTCCCTGCACATCACCCAGGAGGAGAGCTTCATTCTCCCTGCTCTCCTTGTCACTTATTTGATTGTTGGATGTAAGTTGTTTTCATACGGAGGAAAGCTAGTTTGACGGGGGACCATTTTGTGTGTGTCTCACTGTGTGCATTTTCAAAGAAACAACAAGCTACAACAAGCACCTGTCGTTTTCATTCTCCTTTAGCAAAGTGCCACTGCCCTACCAGTGGGACCTCTTTTCTTCTTGTGTGCTTTGTCGTCCATTCACATCCTGTGTCGAACTTCACGTGATGTGTTTGTGAGTAATTCACGCTGGATCGCAGTCTGCTACAATCACCAGCAAATGTAGTAGTTTGACAGAACTGCTCCTCAGAGACTGCAGCATTTTGGCTCCTGCGTGACATCACCTGTTGTCACTGCAAAACTTGGTGTGTGTGTGTGTAGCTGTGCAAGCATCTCCTGACAGACTTCACTGGGGAGGGCAGCAAAATGATATTAAGATCCTGGACCCCTGTGTATCTGAGGCTTGCCTCCGTGATGGACGACCCTGTGAATGACTGCAGAGCGGGGTGGACTGCCACAGGGGAGGTGGCGCCATCGCG
>OMNM01000136.1:0-24326 GCA_900302745.1 Parablennius parvicornis
TCCTTCAGACCACTCCTCTCTGCTCTGCATGGAAATAACTTGCCTAACGATTTGTGTGTGTGTGTGTGTGTGTGTGTGTGTGTCTGTGTGTGCGTGTCTGTGTGTCTGTGTGTCTGTGTGTGTGTGTGTGTGTGGTCTTGTTTTTGAGTTCTCTTCTTTATTTTGAACTTTATCGTCGCCTCCGTTCGTGGAGTTTTGTGCACTCTTGTTGTTCTGTTCAGTTCTTTCTGGATATATTTTCACTATTTTCTTCATCATAATAGAGTGCAATAGAAATTTTGATTTGATGTTTTGATAAATAGATTCAGTAAATAGTTTGTTCTGTGTTAGAGTCAAATCCATTGAGAATTGTCTTGTGTTATGGAAATCATCACTGGCTTTCTTTAATTGATTCAGTTTTTCTTCTCAGTTGTTTTGCAGTCATTTTGCCATCACATTCACGTTTCCATACACTTGATCAATCTTGAGGTGTTTTTATGTGATTTCTTTATTTCCTTCGTTGTTTCCATTGTTCTTGTCAGTTTCTTGCTTCTTGTCACCTGTCGTCGGTGCAGTTTGGATTATTCCTGTATTTTAGTTTTGCTTCATAGTTTTGTCTCGTGAGCGTGGGTGTGAAAGCATAAGCAAGTTATTTCCTGCTCATATCCTTTCCCATTTATATGATTTAGCCTTTGCTTTACCACAGTTCCCTGAAAAGACATGAAAGTTTAAGCCAGACTCCTGTAATGACCCTGATGTAGAACCCGTTGTGAAGTTGTTGTCCTCTGATCCCTGAAGTGTGTTCCAATCTTGTCCTGACCACATTCTCCAATGTCTGTCTCCTTTAATTTGAATTTTTGATTTTCTTTGCTCCTTACTTGTTCTTCTTCCAAATGGAAGATGAAGAGACGGAGACGTCAGTCCTGAAATCAGAGCTGATTCGAGAGCCAGATCTTCTTTCCGACGTCTCAGAGATGAAACAAGATTTGATCAAAATGACTGCCATCTTGACTGCAGACTCTACAGAGAAGTCTCCTTCCTTAGGGGGGTGTGGTCTAGAGAAAGGGACTGAGGAAATTTCTGGAGAACCATTAGAAATAATGGAAAAGGACTTAGAGAAAGTCAAAGAGGACTTAGAGAAAGTTAGCGAGATACTGAGGAGTGGAACTTATGACGGTGAGGCAGCTGAGGAGGCAGCCAAAGCAGCTAGAATGGCCGAGGAGTGGGTTCTCCTCTCAGGCAGTGAAATAGAAGAGGCCAAAAAGATGGCCGCCTTAGAAGGTCAAGAGCCCGTCTTACGTGAAAGTCGAGGTAACAGAGGGGCTCCCAGACCCAGAGCCATAAAGGACAGCGGCGACCTTAAAGAATACTTGCTCGGTTCTCCTGTAAGCTCCAAAGTCAAAGCAAATAAAGATCCAGGTGTCCAAGAACGATTCACTGATGTTGTGCTACGTAAAAGTACGAAGCCAACCACTCCAACTAAAGTGCAAGACAAGACTGCTGCTGGCGACGTTAAAAAGCCACTAAGAAAGAAGGGGAAAGACCCCGGGCATCCAGAGGAATCTAAGGATGCAGGAGCTCATCTGAGCGTGCCCACGGCCCCAACCCCAGTGTCACCTGTATCCCCCGTGATCGAAGAAACACCCATCGGCTCAATCAAGGACAAAGTCAAAGCCTTGCAACAGAAAGTTGAGGCAGAGCAGAAAAGCAAAAAAGTCACTGGGAGCAAGTCTTCACATCTGCCCGTCATGAGCAAGCCCTCTCCAAAAGCCAAAGAGAGCCCTAAATCCAAACAGGGCCCCTCCAAATCCCCTAAAGCCGAACCTGAGAAGCTTGAGGAGACCATGTCTGTTAAAGAGCTGATGCAAGCGTTCCAAACAGGGGAGGACCCCTCCAAACAAAAGTCCGGGCTATTCCAAGTTAAAACCTCTTCTGTCTCCAGATCAGAGAAAACCACAAAATCTGAAACCAGCTCGTCAAAGTCCACGACCAAAGCAATAACCTCCCGTGTCTCCAAAGAGCGTGAAGTCTTGCTGGACTCCCAATCTCGTAAGAAAGAGACTCCTGGTCAGGATGAAGACAAAGACAGCCAGTCCGCTGCTGCAGCCCAACCAGAGCTAACTGAAACTGTAGATTTTGGAAACTGTGGCCTTGATGACAGCTCTGACAGCCTAAAACACGAGGCTGTGGCCGACTCACTAAGTGCCAGTTCTGGAGACGGAACGCCTCACCTGAGCTCTGAAGATAGTTACAAGCACGAGGCACTGGCCACTCCAGAAACAAGCCCAGACAGTCTGTGTCTTTCCCCACAGCAGACCTCAGCAACCAAAACAGAGAGTAAAGACATAGAGAAGTCTGGAGACTCTGGTGTAGGGACCTCTGAGGACCAACTGTCTACGGGAATGACCCTCCCTGTCTCCTCCAGCCAGGCTGCAGATGACCACGCTACAAGTGAGTCTTTATCTATTAGGAGGAGTGAATCTAAGCCATCTAAACCCCAAAAGCTTACAAAGAGAATATCAGAGACTCTAGAAACCTTTCTTAGTGATGATGATGATGATCATCAGCTAGCCCTGTGTTTAGTTGGTTCTCCAGCCTCTAGATCCTCTTCTCAGGGTCATGAAAACCTAAACCTGCCTTTAAAACAAGACACAGATGCTCTCAGTCCATTAGGAGATGACTCTTTCACAATAAGCCACAGAGACTCTCTCGAGGGTAGTCCTCTTATGGATGACAATTCCTCGCATAGATCCCCAGACTCTATTGAACCCAGTCCAACCAAGGAATCCCCTCCTCGTGACTCCTTAGAGAGCAGTCCTGTAGAAGCCAAAAGCCACCCAGCCTTCACACCCTCACCAGGTCCACCTAGTATACCCTCTAGTCATCCAGAGCCCTCCAAAGCTGCAGAATTCCCCCAAGATGCTTTGCGTAGTAGGCTGCTTCGTGACCACGAGGCTAGTGCCGATGATGACAGTTGTGAGCAGACGTCTCAGATAACAAGCTCAGGTAAGAGTCCCCTTTCCCCTGAGACTCCTAGCTCTGAAGAGGTAAGTTATGAAGTAAACCCTAAACCCCCTGACCATTCATCCCCCTCTGTTCCATCCCTACCGGCTGTCATCCCTGAAGACCCCAAGGAAGAGGATACAGCAGACAGCTATGAAGCTAAGAGAAAACTCACTCCAGAGGAGGAAATGTTTAAGATGGCAGCCAAAATAAAAACATTTGATGAAATGGAACAAGACGTGAAGAGCAAAAAGAAGTCTAGGAAAGATTTGTTTCCATCAGCTGACTTCAAAATAGGGGATGACAGCTTTGAAACAGTAGAGCCCACAAACCAGAGCCTTTGGCAAAGTGAAATGGAGCTCAGTAGAGCAACAGAAGAGTCAGAGTTAGCTATTTTTGATGATACCCATATTAAAGTACAACCTCCCTCTCCTTTTTCAGCAGGTTTGCATGATGGACCCCAGAGCAAAGAGGTCAAGAGCACATCAGCCACTGTCACTTCAGAGGGACCTCACTCTGTCTCAGACCAGCAGCATTCCAAAGTCAAAGCCAAAAGTGCACAGGATGATAGATCATCTGCAAAAGCTGATAAAGACAGTAGTGCAAAAAAAACATCAGCTTCCATTGCTGAAAACAGGACTGACGAGCAAAAGGAGGAGAGCTTGAGGAAGTCAAGAGAAGTTAAAGATGATGATCAAGATTTAGGTGGTCGAAAATTAAAAATTGGTAGGAACGTTACAGATGAAGTAAAAGGTGACTGTCAGGGGCAAACGGGAGCAGCAGATTTTGGATGCTCTGCAACTCTTCAAGGTCAAACCAAGGAAACGTTCAAAGCAGAAGTCTGTATTTATGATGACACAGAAGAGGATGATGAAGCACCGGGAGCTCCCAGGACGGAGTCCAAAGGCGTCACTGCCAACGTGGACACAGAGTCGTGGTCTGCCATGCGAGAGGATGATGCTACGTTTGCAGCCCGAGTGAAAGAGGAGGAACAGAAAATACTAAATTTAGCTGTGGACCGTCAGTCCCTGCAGGCGACTCCAGATACCACACCTGGTAGAACACCAACAGAGGAGAGCACTCCCACTAGTGAGCCCAATCCTTTCCTCTTCCAGGAGGGGAAGCTATTCGAGATGACCAGAAGTGGCGCTATTGACATGACTAAAAGGAGCTATGAGGAAGAAGGAGCAGGCTTTGCCTTTTTCCAGATAGGTGAACAGCCTATAGAGGAACCTATCGTAGAAGAAGCTAGACAGGAAATTAGGAGATCTGTTGTCGAACCTGAAGTCGGTCTGAATCTAACACTAGGGATTAAGGGTGAAGAGGAGGAGAAACCAAAACAAACGACTGATTCTCAGCTTCAGTCCCTGTCTGAAGATGATCAGCTAGACTCTAAAGCCGATGCTTCCAAATCTAAAATCCCTAAAATGGGCATTTCAGCATCAGGCAAACTTACAAAGAAAGATCAGACATCCCCTGAACTTCTTGAAAATAAAGCAGACAAAAGTACAAATAAAGGGTCCACAGATTTAGACACAAGTCCCCCTGAACAAATTATAACAAATGTTCAGACTGCAGAAACTACTGTTACCAGATCTGTGTACTCTGAACAAGGGCAGGAGTCTTCTGATTCCTCCCCAGAAGAGCCGCAGTCAGTGGTAGAAGCCCCGAAAACTCCTGCCAAATCCAAACAAAGTGCTTCCAGTACCGTTAAAAAGACTCCAGTGAAAACACAAACTAAGTCCACTTCTCAAGGTCGGGCTAAATCCGCCATTCCTTCTCCATCTCACACAAGTTCCTCCTCAAATACTCCGAAAAGAGAGCCTTCCTTCACTTCCGATTCCAAATCTAGAATTCCAATCAAGGCTAGCCCAGTCAAGCCTGATTCTGCTTCCAAACGTCCCGAAGCCCAACAAGACCGCAAGCTTAAGGTCCCCATCAAAAAGGACTCACGGAGAAAGTCTGAGACAGACGCAGGTCCCTCTGTGGAAGTCAAAACCAAGACAACATCATCCAAAGCAAAGAGCTTCTGTGAGGGGGAGTCTGCCAAGCGCTCTTCTAAAAAAGAACAGGGTCGCCCTTTGAGTGCTGAGTCAGCAAAGTCTAAAGGCTTCCAGTCCAGATTGCCAGTCCGGGGCAAAAGTGGTCAGTTCTCCAATTCAACAACACCCCCTAAAGAGAAAAGTGAGTCACGCAAACAGTCAATTGAGTTTTTTGAAGAGATAAGTGATGAAGCAGCGAAACTGGTGGAGAGGTTGGCACAGGCAGAGAAAGAGCAAGAGGTGATATCAGATGATGAGAGCAGCCTCATTGATCCGTCAATCATAGAGAGAGAAATGTTCCCCGAGATGCAGTTCCCTTCCTCAGGAGCCGTCTTTCCCATTAGACCACTGTGGGACGACCCTGTTGAGACACAGATGCAGCGAATCCCAGACGAAAAAGTCCAAAGTCAAGGTATCCCCCCACTTTAAGGGGCTATTCTCTCTCTCTTCTGCATAATTAGTTGACTAGCTGTAAAGGTGCTGCCTCTCTGTCTCTTGTAGTTATGTCCCGTTGTAGCCTATTTGAAATACCCATGTTGCTTGAGCCTGTTTTTGTTTGTAAAGACGTCTCTCTTTCCTTTTATGTGTGCTGAAAATTTCAAGATTGACTTAAAGGCTTTATGGAAGTTCTGTTTAGTAAATTGTATATATTTTCGATGCAATCATCATCTGTAATGTCAGCAGCCATTTGAGTGACGGAATGTGATTTATCAATCCCAGTGTCACCTCATTATTTGTCACTACCAAACATTAGAGGCACATTACGATGTGTGTTAGAATTACTTTACTGATGGCGAACCAAACTGTCAATAGAAAGAAAGCCAGTGAACATTTGTGGATGAGTTGTTCTGGTCTCCGCTGCGGCTCCGACCGCTCATGGCTGTCTGGTGGTATTTGCAGTAGATCCACAGGATGAAGCAGAGAGAAAAGAGCAACGGTTGGCCATTATAGCCGACCACTTGGGCTTCAGCTGGACGGGTGAGTCACATCTTCTCAGTTTCTGGCTGGCTCCACACATTTCCCTGTCATATGACGGTATTCACTGATAGGTTTTCTTTTCTTCTACAGAGCTAGCTCGAGAGCTGGACTTCAGTGAGGAGAGGATCAACCTGATACGTGTTGAAAATCCAAACTCATTGCAAGACCAAAGCCATGCTCTCTTAAGATGTTGGGCTGAGAAGGAGGGACCACATGCAACAGGTCAGATTCTGGTACCTGCATACGGTACACTTAAATAACACGAGTGAAAGCTCTAAGTGTGGGTCCTGTTCCTGCAGAAGCCGGGCTCATAACAACTCTTACAAAGATCAACCGAATGGACATTGTTCACCTCATTGAAACCAAGATAATCAAATCCGCCCAAGACGAGACATCATCACACACCTATGCAGAAATCGAACGGACCATTGCCCTGGACCACAGTGAAGGTACGCAAACCACTTTTACTTTGAAATAAACTGCTCATTGCTCACTGTGAAACATTAGAACTGATCCTGTACTCCGGGCCTGTTCTGAACTGCTGCATAGGTTTCTCAGCTCTGCATGAAGACATTGACAGCCCGAGGCCGGGGAGACGCACAGAGGCTGCTCGCAGTAGTCCAGGCTCTGGACAGGAAGTCCCCATGGTGTCAGCAGAGGACCTGTCATCCAGTTTGTCATCACTTCATGAGCCGGCAGGACAGGAGACAGACTGCACAGCGACGGGCCTCCTCAGAAACACACAGAAAGAGAAACTACAAAAGGAGATGGAAGCAATGTAGTACGTTCACTTAAATTTGATTGTTTGATCTGCAATATGCATTATTATTAGATATGCATTGAAGCTTCAAATCATGACTGAATGTTGGATCTCTCACTTTGTAGCTCATCACAAAGAATTTATGAAGAAGTGAAGGACTCTACACACACTAGAAGTTATAAGCAAGTAAGTCCTTTCTTCACACTCTACCGCACCTCTCCTTACAACCTGCGCTCCCATGTGATGGATCCGGTGTACAAGGGGGCTCCCAGATTATGTGTCCAGGTGGCCCCGCCTCCGGACCCCTTGTCAGAACTGAGTGATGAGGAGGGAACTGCAGAGTGCGAGGCTGCGGAGGGAGGAGAGGACTGGAGCTTAGAGTGTCTTCAGACAAGCCGGTCTGGATTCAGCCCTGATTATTTATCCCCTCTGTCCTGGCGAGACGCATCCAACAGCTCTCGAACCGGTGTGTGTGAAAGTCGACCGCTGTCCATGTCTGATTTCGGAGACAGCTTGTATGAGGGTGAGCAGGCAGAGCGGGACTTCAGAAAACTCTCCATGGAACTTACAGAAGTTGATAATGTCTTTGACAAAACGCGTCTCACACCTTTGAGTGAACGAACACAAACTCCCGATCAGTTCGTTCTGGACCAAGACACAACAGAAGAAAACACACACACTAAAGACACATCCACAAGACACATGAATGAAGTTTCACGGCGGCTTTACAAAGTGCTCTATGGATACGAGGTTGATCTAATCGATTCTGACCCTAAGGATTTGAGATCATCTCCTAGTGATGGAAACCAGAGTGTCACGAAAGATGAAGTTCAGGGAGCTGCGGCCGACACCGTGCCTGATAATGAGCTAATGGTTGAGATCAGTACTGACCAAGACTTGGTTTCAGGTGATTGTGATGTGAGATCAATTCATGGCATGAATCAAACCCCCAATACAAGCAAGACCTCCGTCAGTCTTTCTGACATTAGCTCTGATATCCCAGGCTTATTGCCTAAAAATCCAAAAATCACAACCTGCACTGCCTTGGTTCAGCAATCACAGGAGTCGCATTCAGTGGAAGATATAGCTGACAATGAGGCTTTGGCCTCAGTACAGTTTATAACTGATATGAACACTTCAACCGTATCAATATCTGAGCTACGCGATGGATCATCTCCTGAATTCGGGGACGTGTCTGTGCTCCTGACAGAGAGCCGAACCTCGTCACCCGATTCTGTGATGTCACTGAAGGAGTTTCATACCCTCGCACCCGATTCTCCGGTACCTCAGTTCAGGCCCTTATCCCCCCTCCCACCGCCCGTGTTTCCATGGGAACCTGCTGATGTTGGAACTTCTGAACCCCCACAGCTGTTCCATATTTTGCCAAAGGGCATTCCTGCGCTTTTAACGGAGGAGCGACCGTTAACACCAATGGTGTCAAACAGAATGCCGTTTGGAAGGCCAGTGTCACCAGGCAGCGACTATAGTATAGAAAGGTCCATCTCCCCGCGGTCATTGACATTTGACTTAGAAGACAGAGCTTCATCACCTGAGTCTGCCATTTTAGAAACTCCTGATTCACACGAGAGGTTATCGTCTCCTGATTCAACAGGCTCTGTGTCCGTATGCTTTCCACCTGACTCCCCAGTCCCCGGTTTCTGGCCACCAATCTGCGATCTCGTACTAGTTGGTGAATGTAGTTCGCCATCACCTGGGTCAGAATCTACATATTCAGAAGCTGAAATAAACATCCTGTCAAAGGATTATGAAGACAGACCGTTATCTCCACAGTCTGTGGCCTCGGTTGATGAGTGTAAAGCTCTGTCACCCGATTCCCCACCACCCGATTTCAGTCACATTTGCTCTGATTCTGCCATAGTCACAGTAGGAGTCAGATCCACTTCTCCTGAGTCAGAGTGCTCAGATTTAGAATATGGATCTTTGTCTCTGGCATGGCTTTACCATGAAGACAGAGCTTCATCACCTGCTTCACTTCTATCGGGAGATGAATGTGACTCAGTGTCGCCCCTTACAACAACTGAACCTGCTCAGATGATGAGTTATTCCTCAGCTGATGATCTAAAACCAACAACAGCAAGAGAATTACCATCTGAGCATGCTGATGACTGGATCATTGTTTCTTTGTCTGATGTTGAGGAAAGACGCTTTTCTCCAGATTCTTTGTCTGGTTGCAGTCCAGTGTTAGACGTTAGATCAAACTCTCCTGAAACTGATACGATACATGAGTGTCTGTCCCGAGATTCACCCTTCTCACAACACCTGGAGGCTGTGATTCCTGATTCTTCAATGGATCAGTCATCATCAACAGAATCGGTGCTCTCGGACGCAGTGTGTGGGCCCATGCCATTGCTATCCCATTTTGAATTCAGGCAAGTGTGTCCGGATTCTGGCTCCGCTAGTGACGATGGGTCATGTCCAAATCCTCACAGAGAGCCACATCAACCACACATACCACTAGAAGCTGGGGAAGAACATTGTGTTGAAAGGGAAACAGGTGCAACTGTTCAGGTAAAGAAAAGCAAAGACATTTTAACCTTGATGGAGTCGAAAGTCAAAAAGGAAAATCTTGTGGAAAGTGATGCTTCAATGACAGAACCAGTGCAGTCAGATATCAGTCACACTCAGCCAAACGGTGCTGCTTCACGAGAAGGTACGATGTTCTTGTCGGGCAATCAGGTTTGTGAGGAAATCTCTCTTGGATTGTTAAAAGTGGAGGAATCAAAGAAAGACAAAAAGCGGACTATATCAGAATATCATATAGAGTCTTTTGAATTGATACCTGAAACTCATGAAGAGCCAAACTCAAGAGATCAAACTGTCATACAACCTTCACCGTCGAAAACCACTTCTGAACATCTGACGTGTTCGACAGATTCTTCTGAAACTGTAATGACACAAGAGCCTTCTACTTTTACCCCTCAGCATGAGATAACATTATCTTTATCACCACATCATACATCTGTTTACAGTTTGACTTATGAGCCCGAACTGTGGAAGCTCATATCCCAAATCCATGACCCGCAGTACACTGGAGAAACTTTCCTGAGTAAGACCGGAACGTTTCAGCTGACAGGAACATCCACAGACAACTGGGAAGAGAAGGAAGAAGGTGAAACCACAGATTCACCGTCAGAACTATACCAGAGGTCAGCGTCATTAGATTCTGAGCCAGAATATCAGCCTATTTCTCCAGAATCACTAATGCTGCTGAAAGCACTCACACCAGATTGCTCCCTCTTAGTGGACAGTCAGAGAGCTTTAACTCCAGATTCTACCATTCCTCAATACTTTTCAGGTTCCTCTCAAGTTTTTCACGGATCAGTGTCAACCGAATCTGTATCATCAGATCTAGAACTGGACCCTGAATTTAATATTTCCTCTCTGTTTGAAGTCAGAGCTTCTTCTCCAGATTCACTGTCATCTATAGACATTTACAGGGCATTATCTCCTGACTCACCAGTCCCACAGTTTCAGCCATCTTCAGTGGACTCTGTTGTCAAGGCTCCTTTTGACTGGTCATCTTCATTGGACTCATCAGATCCAGATCTAGAATATGAATCCTTATCATTGATGTCGTTCTCTGAGAGCCGGCCACCATCTCCAGACTCAGACAACATAAACAGGCCACTTTCACCCGAGTCTCCTGTTCCAGACTATTCAAAGGTTTTACCACAATTTCCTCTTTCAGCTTGTTTTGAAATATCCTCATCACCAGTTTCAGCTTGCTCAGATTTAGAATATGGGGCTTTGTCAGTGTCTTTGTCCTCTGAAGTGAGACCATTGTCGCCTGATTCGGTACTTTCTGGAGACGGGTACAGACGAGACTCTCCAATCCCTCAATGTGAAACAGGTCTTATTGAATCAGTATCTATCTTTACTCATAGATCATCTGGAGATACAGAATCCAGAACAGAAGTGAACATTTTTGACACACGACCTGACTCTTCAGAATCACAATCGTCAGACTCTGCAGAGCCGTTACTGGATGCTAGTGGTCGAATGCTGAAGGCCATCAGTGTCCCGGTCTACAGGCTTGTTTATGATGCCGAACTTTCTAAGCTAATCTCACAAATAAAAGATCCTCAATATGTCGGTGAGACATTTTTTAGTAAAACTGGAGTTTTTGAATATGCTGGAACAAGATTGGAATATGTTGTGGAGGATGTTAAAGATTGTGAGTCAAAGCACAGGACGGAGTTAGACAATGTGTGTTGTGCTGCAAGAGCAGTGTCACCTGATTCTGAGTCAGAGCACACACCTTGGTCATCTGAGGAAATCTCTGCACTCAGCGTTCTCAGGGCTGATTCACCAACATCTGTGACAGATTTATGTCCGGATTCTCCCCTTCCCCAATTTCACGGTGAATTTGTTGACCTCCCACAGTCTCGACCATATTCACCGCAGTCCGATGTGTCCGACGGACAGCTGGACCATTACATGACAGTCACCGCTGAGGAAAGCAGACCTTCGTCACCACATTCAGTATTATCGCTGGATGAAAATGAGCCATTATTGCCTGACTCGCCCATACCAGATTTTACACCTGTAGTTCCTGAAGCAGTTCAAGCTGCCTTCCAGTTCAGATCCTCCTCGCCAGAGTCAGAGCTATCAGATAGTGAATATGGGTTTTCCTCTGCGGTGATCTTCATGGAGCCAAGAACAGATTCACCAGATTCTGTTGGTTCCACATTAGAACACAAGCAATGGGACGCCGATGCAACGTGTAGAGCCCACCAGCTGATATGTCAACTCTACGACCCTCATTACGTCAGAGAAGTGATTGGGAACAATGCTGTCAAGGATGTGTGGGATGCTGTGATCAGTACAGACTCTGTTCCATGCAGTTTGGTTGTTGAGGAGCTCAGAAGACCAGGATCTCCTGACTCTGAGGCAAAGTGCAGACGTCTTTCACCTGAGGCCCTCAGCATTCTGAAGTCTGACTCTCAGGACTTGGATTATTCTGTCAAGGACACAAAATTGCCTGCAGATTCACCCACTTCTCAATTGTCTGTGTCACTCTTAGAATATCCAGCCGTGGGAAGTGAGAGTCCAATATCTCCAGATTGTGTGTCAGACATTTTTTCAATGAAGTTAAGGTCATCCTCTCTTGACACTGAATGTTCACTGAGTGAACGAAGCCTGCTCTCTCCGGACTCACCACTGCCTGACTTCAGGTCAGGATTACAAGTAACTGGTATATGTCGATCCTTCTCATATGAATCTGATCACTCAGAAGGTCAGAATTTATCAGGGTTCATTATTAAAGATTCATGCACTCACGAAAGACTTGCATCACCAGATTTGGTGTCATCAGAAACTAATAGGAGAATAGAGGAGGCCATGCCGCTGCAGTCACTGATGTCAGTGGCAGAAATAAGGCCAGTATCACCTGATTCAACAGTGTCTGTCAATGAGTCCCGACCTCTATCACCAGACTCTCCTCTGCCACAGTTCATCCAGAATATAGACCCAGCTGTGTTTATTTCAGGAAGCAGATCTCTATCGCCATCTGACATGTCAGACACTGAGTCAGATGTTGTCCACTGGACAGAAACAGATTTGATGGAGAGATTCTTTACACCTGATTCTGAAATGGATTTCAGGTCACTTTCACCTGATTCACCCATACCTGAATTCACACCAACAGTCCTTGAACATTCAATGGTTCTGTCTGCTGAATGCAGATCTACCTCTGCCGAGTCACTTTACTTCTCTGATATTGATTATCAAGATGAGTTATTTGTTTCAGTTTTAGATGAACACCGGCCTCAATCACCTGATTCAGAAGCATCTGGAGATCAGTCAGATTCACCCGTTCCTCAGTTCATAGGAAGAGTAGTTGAACGATTCCCATCATTTGTTGGGTTTACTTCAGCATCGCCAAACATTGCGTCTGATGTTGAGCATTCCCTATGTCGTACGGAAGATAGACGAGGCACTTCAAAACCACGAGAGACTAAAGGGAGAACATTGTCAACCAGTTCAGAGATGCTGATTAAAGACATTACATTCCTGTCAACAGATCCTCCTATTCCAGAATGTGGACAGATGGTACAGGAGTACAAGAGCCTGGAATATAGATCCTCTTCACCAGAGTCTGTGTCATCAGATTCAGAGATGGAAATCGAAAGCTTGACAATGTTATTTGATGATCGGGCTTCATCTCCTGACTCTTTCTCGTCACTAAGCAAATACAAAAGACTCTCACCTGATTCTCCTGTACCTGAGTTCAGAGGGTTTGTGACATTTTCATTTGTTGATTTCAGTGGGTACAGGTCATCATCACCAGAATCAGTTTCCTCCGATATCGAATTTGCTCCATTACTTACTGAGCTGTTTAAAGAAGAAGATAGACCAGATTCTCCTCAGTCATTTGTATCAACGATTGAATACCAGCATCTGTCAGAGTCACCAATACCCCAGTACGCACACATCCAACCTGACACCCTGATAGCTACATGTAGATCCACATCACCTGAATCCGTTTACTCAGATGAGGATTTAGAGACGGATTTATGTATTCCCTGGTCTTTTGAGGACAGAGCTGAATCCCCAGATTCAGCTGCATGTGCAGATGAATTAGGACCAGTTTTACCAGATTCTCCCATTCCTGAATTTACAAGAACACCACAAGAGTCTACTGTATCACATGGAATGTCAAGGTCCTCCTCACTGGAATCAACATTGTCAGATCTGGAAATGGAACTGTCCTCTCTATTGGTCTTAGGAGATCGTTCTTCCTCTCCTGAATCTTTACAGCCTTTTAGTAATGACTCAAAGTTTTCACCTGACTCCCCTCTACCAGACTTCAGACAGCCCTGGATAGAGACTCACCCTCGGGTCAGTGCTTACAGGTCATCATCACCCGAATCTGAGTCTTCAGAATTAGAATATGCTCCTCTCATTTCACAGATAATTGGCTTTGAGGACAGAGCAGACTCATGCGATTCCTGGGTGTCTGAATGTGATCTTAGACTTCTGTCTCCTGATTCACCTCTGCCGCAGTATGCCTTGAATGTACCCAGTATGTTTGGTTTGAGGTATAGATCAGTATCAACTGAAACTGTGTATTCAGACGAGGATTTAGAGACAGAGTCTTGCATCTCCTTACTTTTTGAGGACAGAACAGAGTCACCTGATTCAGCTGTGTCTAATGAAGAATTTAGACCTCTTTCACCAGATTCACCTGTTCCTGAATTCACTGTAACACTAGCAGACATCTCCAAATCACATGTGGTATCCAGGTCCTCTTCACTTGCATCGGTGCTCTCAGATTCAGAAATGGAATTATCTTCATTATTGTTCTCAGACGATCGTCCTTCATCTCCGGAGTCTTTACAACGACTTTCCCCTGATTCCCCCATACAGGACTTCAGACAGCCTTTCATAGAGACATATCCTCAGGTGTCTGGTTTCAGGTCATCATCACCACAATCTGCGTGTTCAGAAGTTGAATATGCCTCTTTGATTTCACAGATGTGTGACTGTGATGACAGATCACACTCACGGGAATCCTGGTTGTCAGACTGTGATCGATCATTGTCTCCTGACTCTCCTGTGCCTCAGTACACATTCAATCTCCCTACGATAGGTATGAGGTATCGATGTTGTAATGGCTCAGTTTCTCCTGAGTCATTATATTCAGATGATGATTTAGAGACAGATTTATGTTTCCCTTGGCTTTTTGAGAACAGAGCAGAGTCTCCTTATTCATCAGCATGTGACGATAAAATGAGACCTCTCACTCCAGATTCACCGATTCCTCAGTTTAACTTACAAGAGTTTACAAGATCCCTCATGAATCTAAGGTCCACATCACCTCAGTCAGTGCTTTCAGATTGGGAAGTGGATTCACCCATTCAATCATTTATGGAAAGCAGACCTTCCTCCCCTGAATCTCTTTCACTACTCAGACTTTCCCCAGATTCACCTATACCTGACTTTGCACCGTCAGTGTTGGAATTATCTGAATATGTTTTCAGGAACACATCAACTTCACCTGAATCAACATATTCAGATGATGAATATATTGTCCTCACCCTCAGATCACTAGATCTGGACAATAGAGCTTCCTCACCTGGTTCAGGAGCATCTGCAGATGAATACCGAGCACTGTCACCAGACTCTCCCATACCTGACTACACACCAGCTGTACATGAGCGTGTTATTGTAAATGTTGGATTTCGATCCCCTGAACCTGTTGACTCAGATGCTGAGTTTGCTTTGAGTGAGTTTTTACATGTCAGTGTGGACAGACCAGATTCACCGCAGTCAGTAGAATCAGACATGGAGAACAGGCCACTGTCTGCAGAGTCGTTACCAGAATACAAAACCATGTCACCTCAGGATTGGTCAGAACTGACACACATCCATTCAGTGTCTCCAAAATCTACTCAATCACTTGACGAATACAAGAGGTTATCCCCAGACTCACCTCTTCCTTCATTCACGCAAAATATTCTGGTTCCTGCAACAGGAGAAAGGCACTATGGGAGTTCCTCCTCAGAATTCTCATTGTCTGATGAAGAATGTGACTTCTCATATTCACCTTCATGTGGCACTACTGAGCGAACCGTGTCAGTTCAGTCACAAAGCTCAGATAACAACTATCAACCCTTGATCCCTGAATCACCAATACCTAACTTCGGAAAAACATGTGTGGAAAATGCCTTTAGTGTGGGGATGGTATCACTGGCAGAATCACCAGATTTTGAAGATTCATCACCATCTCCAATTTCATGTTTTTCAGAAGACAGATCAATTTCTACAGAAGCTTCTGATTCTGCCTGGGACACAATACAGGTGCTGAAATCAGCAGTAAATGAATCAGAAGCTCCCTCAGACAGCTCGTCATCAGCAGAGCGTCTCCTGGCCCAGGAATCATCTCTTGTTGTTGCGGAGTATAATCTTGTTTACGACGCCGAACTCAGGAAGCTGATTTCTCAGATCCATGATCCTCAGTATGCAGGAGAAACCTTCAGCAGTAAAACAGGGATCATGCAGCTTAGTGGAAGCTCAATAGAATATGAGAAGAGCTCACAAGTAGAGCAGGACAACAAAGTGAAAGGAAGCAACGAGCCGGTTGTGTTGGCAGCACAGTCAGAGGTTGATCATGATTTCCCCAAAACAGTTGAACCTGTGGATGGTCTTCTCTGCACGTCAATCGTACAAGTTACATCTGCATCGGACTCTCCTCTGCCACTGATTGAACATGTTGTGTCTTCAGGAGCAGCTCCATACAGACAGGATGAATTCAAATTTGAAGCACCTGACAGGGACGATAATGATGATTGGGTGATTATTTCTGAGGATGATTGTCTGTGTTATTCACCAGAATCTTTGACAGACGGCATGCCTATGTTCACTTTTTCAGACGTAGTCGAAACACGAGCTTCATCACCAGAATCTGTACTGTCAGTGAGTGAGGAGAGACCGCTCTCTCCAGATTCCCCCCTACCAGCATTCACCGTGGCACTGCCAGAATGTGTTGAGTACCTGAGATCGACATCATCTTCACCTGAAACCTTAGCCTCAGATATAGATTTCATGCCATCGTATTGGGAGTCAGAATTTGTAGAAGGCAGGCCATCATCTCCAGAGTCTGTGCTGTCTGGAGATCAGTGTGAAGAAGATAGGCCCTTGTCGCCTCAATCGCTGCCGGAGTACAGACCCATGTCATTTAAATCAGCCGTGCACATGATAGACAGAAGAGCCTCGTCTCCAGAGTCAATGCCCGAGTACAACGAGAACAGGTCCCTGTCTCCAGACTCGCCCATCCCACAGTTTGTAGGATGTTTGGATGAATATACAATCACACACTGGTCCTCCTCGCCAGAATCCCTCAGTTCAGATTCAGAGTGTGAGCTAATGGTTACATCATGGAGAACTGCTGATGCTGACAGACCGTCCTCACCCGAATCCACATCGTCTGCCAGTGAGTTCAGACGACTCTTACCCGACTCTCCAGTACCTGAGTTTATGAGGATATTATCCTCCTACTTTATGGAAGCTACCCCTGGTGAGCGATCATCGTCACCGGTGTCTGTAACATCAGAGTCTGAGTTTGTGGCTTTACCCATCGATTGCTGGATTGACGATAGCCCCAGACCTCTGAGCCCTGAAAGCTTTGAATCAGGTGACTTAGACTTTGGTCTTGACAGTGCCAATAGGTTTCTCTCCGACACAGAACTTTTGAGTCATTTCACGTCTCCTTTTGTGGCTGATCAGTCGACGCCATTACCAGACCACAGTCCAACGACTGTGTCACAATTGTCGCTTCAGACAAGTGAGAAGTCTGGCGAAGGACAATTTAGTCCCGAGCGGCAACAAATGGAATTATGTAAAGGTTTGTCTAATGAACAATGGATGAAGCAAAGCTCTGTGCGTGGGGGCGACATCTGTGAAGACTTGTCAGTTCATGTTGGAGGAAGTGAAGAGAGGATTCTAAGATCTCACAAGGAGAGCACAACAACTTCTCTACAGGTAGGACTGAGAGCATGACCATCGACCACGTAGACTCACCATCTAACTGAGACGCTCTCGATGTGTCTTGATGAACTAATGAAGTGGACTAATCAATCCGTTCCGTTCTGACGGACACGCCTGCTGTTCAGTCGCATGCTTTAGACACTTCACTACATAACGGGATGTTGACTGGAGTGACGCTCACTCCTGACTTGCTTCATGGTTGAGGTGTGTGTCAGAGGTAATTTATTGGTAACTTACTCAGATCATGTTTTTTCAGGCTCATACTGAGATGCCACAATCTCAGGCAGACGATGAGATGTACAGTGAAGTGTTGGTGGCTACAGCAGCAACACAAGCTGCCAGTAGAATCGATGTGTTGAGAATCTTCACTGAGGCCAAGACGAAGTCGCAGGTTCCCCTTCAGCTCCCGGAGCAAAGCTCGTACAAAACCCACCGGAGTGTGACTCCGATTCTGACTCGGGGTGAGAAGACAGTGGGGGTTGAGAGGGAATCATCTCCTGCTCAGTCCAGTGAGCTTTTTTCACCCATGTCAACAGAGTTTCTGATGCCAGCAGATTATGAGGCGGTGTTTTCAGGACATCAGACCCTCAGGGTCTCCGAATACAGCCAGGTGTCTCAGTGGGATTTAGGTCTGGTTTCTCCTGCGTTTGGTGACTCCGGTGCAGCTCTTGCTGAGAAAAAGTCTGAAAGCAGTGAAGAGTTTGAGTTTTCCCTCTTAGACTTTGAGAGGAGTGCCTCTGAGTTTGGATCTGAGGAAACAAAGGTTGTGCCAGAAACATCCAGTAAGGGCTCCGAGTCTCCACACCTGTCTGACTCCGATCTGGAGTTCTTTGACTGCAGACAAGCCTTCTCTGACATCTCTGAACCCGAGGACGTGAACCTGGACCGTCGGATTGCATCTTATCGTATCTCTGAACCCCCTTCCCCGATTCCTGGGAGTACTCCTGTCATCAGTTTCCTGAAAGAGAGCGAGCGGTTCTCTGCTCAGCCGTTCCTTCACGTCGAGGACTTCAAGCGTTTCTCATCTGGTACTGAAAGTCTCGGGGAGTTTGCTTACGATTCAGAGGGTTCCCGGGAGTGTTCTACAGGGGGCGTTCTCCCCGTGGAGCTCCCGTCCAGAGACCAGGCAGGGTATTGTGATGATGATGATGACTTCCTGGGAAGGGTAAGGAGCTGAGCACTGGTCTTCTCTGGTTTGAAACTGATTGCTGTGGTGTTGCATTTGATTCCAGACATTTCAATCACTCACTTCCTAAATCAGACCACTCTGCTTTTGTGTGCATGAAAGCTAAATGTGTTTAGAAAAGTATGTTCTAACTGAAAAACTATTTTGGCGTTGACGGTCTGACGTTGGACTTAACACTGAACTCAACAGATAATTTACAGGTGGCTGTGAAAAATCACTTTCCTCATCGCTTGTTTGGATTTCTGCTTGTTATTCAGATCGAGATAATTTTTCTGGATGAAAGTTTCCTCGACGCAGCGATTAAACAGTAACTGATCCTCGTATTTAAAACACACACTGATGTGCATCATGAATGGACTAGTGGGACATCTACAAGCTCAGTTTAGACAGAAGTAGAGCTTCTTGACAACATCGTCACTGTGTGAACGTTTGATAAATCCTTCAATGTGGGAACCATGACTAGATGGAGGTAAAACATTTCAGGTTAAACTTCTCGTCTTCAGTCTTACACTGCGACAGAACAGGAGAGAAAAGTTCCACTCTGAAACTTTTTTTGAAAAGTGGTGTTTTCAGAGTCTCTGAACAACAAACCCCCTAAACACAATGAAAGTTTGACATTTTCAATGGAAATCTTTTCCTTGGATTTCCGTAGTCTCATATTAGGACACTGTGATATCCAGAATTAAAAGTTATTTTTAGATCACCAGGAGAAACATGGAGTCTGGTATCATGACGGCAAATCAAAGGTTTCCTAATCAAACTGATTGTCTGTGTCTCACATGCAGTGGTTTTGTCTGCATTTTGTCACACAAAGAAATAAAATGTGTGTACTATGTTTTCTTCATCAACACAGACTTTTAAATTCCACGTTCTGATCTGTGCATGTTAGTTTTAGTCAGCATGTCGTCACTGAGTTTTGGGGACATGTTGTGTCTGGCGTTGTGACGGTTGTGTTGTGCTCCCAGGAGATAGCGGAGGAGCTCGGAGTGCTGTCCTCCGATAGTTCGGAGGAAGAAGTGCTGACCACCCGGGTGGTCCGACGCAGAGTGATCATCCAGGTAAAACAGCGTCACTCGCTGGTGGGGGCTTCTGGAAGAGTTCTGCTGCCTTTAGAGGATGAAGACTGAAGACTTTAGCTCTGTTGGATGTAGGATGTCTGTTGATTTAGTCATTTCCTGTGTGTGAAGGGAAAATTAAAGCCACACGGTGTGTTCTCACTCAGTTCCACTGGAAAACCCAAATCTCTTTTTCAAAAGGATTTGAAAGAGGAACACACTCTGGGCTTTAAGATCCTGGCTGTGCTGGTGGTGGTTGTTCCAGCGTTCTGCTGAGTGGTTGAGAGAGCTTAAGGAACTTCATTCAGATGAAGGCAAAAACCGACAGGTCGTGTTTGTGTGTTTTTGCGAGCAGGCCGACACTCTGCCGGACATCCCGTCACAGAGCGTCACAGAGGAGAAGTACACAGACGAGCACGGCAACCTGGTGGTGAAGAAGGTGAGGAGTGTCTTCCTGCAGCTTCACCGCTCCTCCGTAGGCTCTAATACTGTTCAACCAAATGTGAAGGTGGCATCCATGTGAGAACGATTCCAGGAGTGCAGACCACAGCCAGCGCCACATTCATTTGCAGAAACGAGTTAGCATTACTAGCATGATAGCTGTTAGCTCATATCAATGCTAACTAGGTATGTCAGGTAGATACATTACTGTGTGAACCACTGAGCAGGGGGCGTCTCCATGGCAACAGATGCTGATCTCCTTCGATCAGTTTTTTGGGGATTTATTCCGTTAGTCGTTAATGTCCCAAAATCTAATTGATTGGTCAAATCATCCCTGAAGATTTCTTGTAATTGAAGTGAGTAGTTTTTGCAAAAAGTTAGTAAAATACATACAGTCTAATAGATAAATACACGATAACATAACCTTCTCGGACTAAGAAGTGAGAATGTTTTTAAACACCAGACTTTGAAAATGCACTGATTTGAATGAGAACACACTAATAAAGACTATTGAAGTATTTCAATGAGTTCATTTCAAGGCTCAGTGTGTTTCAACAACAGAACACACAAAGGTTTAATGAGCCTATTTCTGGCCCTTTCAATTGATTTACTTTGATTTATTTCTGTTCCTTCAGATCTCAAGGAAAGTGATTCGTAAGTACGTGTCCCCGGATGGAATGGCGTCTCAGGAAGTGACCATAGAGGGCTCGCACCAGGAGAGCGTCCGGATTGAGGAAGGCGACGCCGTGTCCAGGGTGGTGAAGAGGACAGTGCTTCACAGCGGAGGAGAGCAGAAAGAGGTCAGAGGGTTTTCTTCACTCGGGTCAGAGTGGATTCATGTGGAAACGCTTGTTTTCAGCGTGTTTCTGGGGGACACACTGATGTTAGAACATGACAACGGAGGATTACCGGGTTTTGTTCGTACTGACGCTACTGAGCTTCTGATTTTTGCACGTTTCCAAGTCGTCTTGGTTGGTTTTGGAGGTTATAGTTTGTTGTCAATCCACACAAATTACTCTTTTCCCACCCGGGCGTCGGTCAATGCCATTGCTTGTGTTTGAAATCAGTAACTTTTCAGCATAGAAAGTTGCTGTTCGTTTTCTTAAAAGTTGCTAGAAGCCACCAAACAACGTCACAACCTGACAAGCCCGCTAACCGTGATGGAAAGATAAAAATCATTGGCGAAGACAGAAAAACTGAGTTAAACCTGTATAAAACTGTCACATTTCTATATTTAATTCTGTCTTTTTGAGCCTGAGAAATACATGGAAGGTTTAGAATCCTACCAAGGCTCTGTGATGACTCAGTCACTAGATCTGATAGCCTCACTAGCTAACCAGCAAGGCTAACCAGTGAGGTTAGCCTTGCTGGTCAGACTCACTGACTAGCTTCGCTAGCTTACCTCGGCATCTCTGGCTAACCTCGCTGGTTAGCCTTGCTGGTTAGCCTTACTGGCTAACAGGCCGTGCTGCCAAGCTGTTTTTGGATTCATGTTTCAAAATTATTAAACGTTAACGAGAAAAGTTGAAAATTGTTTAACGAATTTGCGGTCCCAGGTTGGAACCACTAAGATGCTACTCGGAGAACTCAACATGTTCGCAGGTCGTTCTCACTTAAAATCTATCTACTAACACGTTAGCGACCATTCCAGAATGTTCTGGTCCCGGGTTGTTCTCCGGGGAACGGGAGGCCCGGGGTGGTAGGATCCACCGTTGGCTTTCTATTTGGGTGGAGAGCGTCCTCACGGGGGCAGAAGTTTGTACGCAATATATTTTGGGTGAGAACAGTCAGTTTCCATTGTTGTCCAGTTGTCACATGATGTGACTCCACCAGGGGGCAGCATTGTTCCCTGACGTTGCTAGGGAGTCATATCATCACTAACACTGGATTGAGACTTTCAAATCGTTGTTTTATGACCAACTGACGCTCAGTACATATCACGATACAGGTCAAGCTCCATTTTGATGTTTTAATTGTGTAAATGGGATATTTACCTTTGCCAAGGACGTAATATAATCGCCTGCGTTTATTTATTTATTTATTTATTTGTCTGTCTGTCTGGTAGGATTATGTCAAAACTACTTGACTGAACTTCAGCACAATTTCACCACAGACAGATATTAGATTATATAATAATTGATCACATTTTGGAAGTGATATGGATCAAAATTTGGATTCGAATTCTGGATCTGGATTTTAATTTCTGGGGTCTCAAATGAGGATCACGTCAAAAGTACATGACAGATCTTTTGTTATTCATACGTGTATCAGTTGGTAAGATACGACCTTCAGATTGTTTCATGGAAACTGAATCCAGATGAAAATTAGAATTCCAATGTGATAACATGTCTTTCCTTCTGCGTCCACGTCAACGATGGCGGACGTCAGAAATCAAATGAAATCAAATGAAATCAAATCACACTTTATTTATATAGCACTTTTCATACATTATGTAACACAAAGTGCTTGACATGATTAAAAACAACAACAATAACAAAAAAACAGTGATAGAAAGAGAAATAGAACACACACGACCACACTCACTCACTCACTCACACACACACACACACACACACAAACACATGCACACACACATGTCGCAGATAAAAGAATGGGTGATGTAAGAATGGCTGGGCACTGATGAGCCAGGAGAGAAAACGCATCCTCCGGGGAGTCTGTGATTGCTCTTGTTTTTTATGATTTTATGGGAAACAGATTCTTCCAATCATTTATGTGGGAATATTTCCCGCCCGGGGGCTCAGCTAGTGTTTATTAGTCGATGAACACATGAACAATCCCACCACTGTATTTGTTCTAGAAGAATATATTCTTCAGAGATATATATCTGTGGACTGGACGAGCTCTGAGCTGTAACACTCACTGTGACTTCATCTTCCTCTCTCCAGCTGACCTTCTCAGAGCCACCACCGCTCGCCACCGCCGCCACGGCGTCCGAGTTCGAGGTGGAGCCCGTTCAGGGCCGGAAGGTCAGTAAGGTGGTGAAGAAGACGGTGGTGCGAGGTGAGAGGATGGAGAAGCAGATGGGAGAGGCCTCGCTGGCTGCAGACCTGCCCTCAGCCAGGGAGGACTTTGAGAAGGTGAGTGAGATCATCTCAGTCCTGCCACTCATTTCCACGACAACGGCTGTTGGTTGACATGACGAACGTCTCTGGTTGTCCTCCCTGGTTCTCCCCCTCCAGGCGTTGAGTTTAGTGGGAGGCTTTGGTAAAGTGCAGCTCCCCCATGTGGTGGAGGAGGCGGTGCTGCAGGACGACGGCTCGGTGGTTAAAAGGTTGGACTGCAAGGGAGTGGATCCTAACGACTGCACGTTCTGCTGTGCTTTGAACTTATTGTGGTTCTCAAGTCTTTTATGTGGTACGCGGCCTGCAGGGGGCGTATGTGAGGGTCATTGGGCTGTTCAGAGAACGTTGAGGTGTAGAGACACGAAGACTTGTATCAGGCTTCACTTGGTGTGACGTCATCATGTTTAGGTTGTAAGTATGTTTCTGACAGTGACAGTCAGGAACTCCTCAGATGAGGGCTGCTGTATTCGTCTGTTTTTTATATATTGATTATTTTTTATCCTATTTTATGATTTCAATCATCTCCTTCACACCTACAAGGTCAGGAGTGTTTTTGAACAGAATTATTGATAGTTTTTAGCCTTTATTGAGAATCTTCAACATCTTCATCAGATTTTAACCTTTGCTGAAGTTAGAGGTTCTGGATGTTAGCATTTAGCATTTCATATTTAGCGATGTCACTGCCAGCGTGTGTTAAGACTTTTGCAGAAACTTCTGCATGTGAAGTGAAGTGAAGCCGATCTTTGAGTCGTGGTTCTTTTCAGAACTTCAACAAGTCAAACTAGCACACAAACGAGTGTGGCTAGCTAGCATCTAGCATAGCCTGTTCTCAGTAGAGTCACTAGAAGAACTTTTAGACTGAAATTCAAGACCAATTCAGGAAATACACTTTGAAAATTTGTTGTTGAACGTCAGACACCAATGCGTTGTTTTAAAAACTGTATATTATGTGACTTTTATTTTTAATGAATGACTTTAAAAACAGCGTGATGCAGCATGTAAATTAACAGTTTGGTTTCTAGCATTAACCTGGAAGAACAGACTTAACCCTTCGTCTCCCAGTCTTTCCTGTTTCATGTGTTTTCCAGTGCTGATTGGCGTGGACTCACACTGCCCCCCAGTGGGGACTCGGGGGCGTTGCAGTGACTCTGGCTGCTTTGTGTTTCTGCAGAAGTCAGATGCGTAAGTCACGCACCCAGAAGAGGACTGTGGTGAGGGACGCCCGGGGGAAGCACCTGCACCTGGAGCGTCTGGACGACACCGCGGACGCCCTGCAGCCCGACGCCCTGC
>OMNM01000137.1:0-27271 GCA_900302745.1 Parablennius parvicornis
CAGTATACACTTAGAGAATATAAGGCGCAGAGTTGTCAGCTTTGTTGCGGGGAGAACTGTATTTGTTTTCCAAGCCCACATCATGCAGAAAGATACATGTATCTTATCTGTGGTCCTGTTAACGCAAAAAAAAAAGGTATTTTTCAGAAAAATGTATAGTTGCTGCATGTAAATGGGAAATTTTCTGTGTCTGATCAATCCTGAAAGGGACTCTACGACACCGCATTGAGCCTCAGAGGCTGCAAAAATAGACACGCGTCACCACACACGGCCGTAAAACCGACTGCAGCAAGACAGACAGAAAGGACCAGCTTCCCCTTTTTTCTTTTTTTTTTTTTTTTTTTGTATGGTGCTGCTCTGGATCGGGTGTAGGTCAGCTAATCTTAGAATGAAACAATGTCAGTCTTTGAGCTCAAGTCAGATTTAACAGTTGAGAAACCTTTTTGAGTGAATTGTGCTAAAAAAAAAAAAAAAAAAGGTCACACATTTGTGACCTTTTCTTTCTTGCTGATACACACAGTCCACTAATCTGGTCATGTTTTATCACTTAGGCTCTTAGTCATAGCCGTTATAACCACACCTTCGTATAGAAATAGTTTAGTTCTCTTCCCCTTTTTCCCTCTATCTCTTAAGGCAAACACACTGACCTCACTCTCATTTCCATCTCTGAGTAACCTGCTGCAGTATCTTCTCCTCGTTCAACCCCGGGCTCTCCCGCCTCTCTCTATTTCCTCCTCTTGATACGTTTCGGACTCTCTGTCCAGAAAAGTGAAGCCTGGTTCCCTGGAAGTTGCATGTAGTAATGGATTCCTTGCTTTTTGTTTTATGCCGTGTGCCCCTGCCCTCCGCTTGTTGTTACCCGCGGCGTTGGGTTGCGTGGTAACGTGTAGCCTCCGCTCCTTCAGTTCGGATAGGTCCAACACGCTCAACCGGAGCTCCTACGCAAGGGACAGTATGATGATCGAGGAGATTCTCGCGCCCACGAAGGACACGGTAAGATCTCTTTTGCTGATCCTCTTCATCATTTGTTTTTCTCCCAGTCCTTACCTCTTTGTCGCCCAGTATACTCAACTTTTGACCTGCCTTTCTCCAAGTCTATCTTCTGCTACTCTCTCCTTTTGGTGGCTTGGCTGTTTTTCATTAATAGTTTTACATTTTTTCTGTAGTTTTAATCGTCTTACACAAAGGTCGTGGCAGAAGTTGCAGTCGTGCCTGTTTCTGCCAGACTGCTGAGAATGTGTGTATAGCACCTTCACGAAGAGTTTATTTTAACAGAGAGGCTTTGGACACTGCCTTTGCTTTTTCTTAGAAAAACCAAACAGCTCTATAGAACTCTTCTTAAGAAGCCATAACATGAACAACAATATATTGTTGGCTTTGATGCCACCAGAGATTGTAAGGTTGAATGAGTCTTTTTATACCATTACAGTATACTTAGTGACTTATTGGTCTTACTGTCTTTGGTGGAAACTGACTGCGTCAGTAAAACAGAGCCACTTCTGAACTGTTTCTCTTCTCCTTTAAGCTTCAGAGTGTCTGTAAAGACATATCCTACTTGGTTGACCCTCTCAATAAGGTATAAGTGTCCCCAGATGTTTCGAGTCATCCATCAATTTTGTACTTTCTCAATCACAGTGGCTCGGTTTCTATTTCTCTTTTGTTTTTTTTCATACATTTGTTTGCGGTTGATGGCTTTTTTGTCTCTCTCATCTGTGAATTGCTGTTTCCATGCTTTCGTCACTTTGAGTGCCATCATTAAGTGTTCAGATCCATTTTTGTTGATTGGAGCCGGTTTGTAGTCTTCTTTTTTTTCAAACATCGTAAGTGTCGCATGTTACTTTTAGTGCCTTGTTACCTGACTGTGGTAAGACTAGACAGTAATGATCAAAAGAGATCATTTCATACCACACGTGACATGATCGTCATGAGAAAAAAGAAGGGAGGGCCACATCTGTTGGTTCAGTTTCTACACATTGTATTTGCAGCCCATCACTTTAAATCCTGTCTTGTTGACGTTTCTCCTCGCAGCACCTTGCTGTGACCAGAGACTACAGCTCGGAGTGTATGCGACGGTATAGTTGGACTCCGGATACGATGGACCACAGCCACAACACTGTGTCCAGCCCCATTCACTCCGGGTAAGAACTTCGAAAACTCTCTCTCCTGCTCATTGGCAACACGTGCCGGCATGCACAGTTGTGTAGTTGGTGTGTACAAACAGGCTCTGGGTGCACGTCCAAAAGCCACTTTAGGTGCGCTTACTGCACAAAAGCTCTTGTATTGTTTTTTGTTCTCCTGTAAAGAGTCAATATTCAGCAAAGCCTGCAGTACTGGTGCAGACAAGGTGCAGGGCTGTGGGATTTCTGCAGTGCTGCCTCTGTTATATTACAGCACCAAAAGACACGCTTCATCCGTTTAAGCCCTCACGTCATACCATAAAGCCAAGAGACACGATCCAGAAGTGCTCCTCCCATGTTCACTGACATCGTGCTATTTCTATCATTACAGAAACAAAGTGCGCTCTCTGTGTGAGCTCATGGTACAGTGGCTCATGTGTTTCATTTGGATAAAGTAATAAGAGTCTGCTTTCATGACATTGACATACTTTGAATAGATTACAACCTGAAACGTTGAGGTGTGCTTTAAATAGCGTGTGCCCATTTGAAATGAAGTGTTGGGATCTATCATGTCCAAGTTTGGTTCTTTGTCTATTTTTGGTTCATTATTATGGCTTTGCGAGCTTCTCTGTTTTAGCATTTTGTTCATTGTCACAGTGTGTCTCCCGTGTCTGTAGTTATTAATTCCGTTTCCCTTCAGCCAACTGTAGTTTTGTTGTTTTTTTATAAGTCTCCTTTCATCTTTGGTCGTTATTTCAGATCCCAGCAGCGTTTGTCAGACATTGATACTAAAACTAGGCTCTGGGGGTTTGCCTCCTGCATTGTCTCCATGTGTTTATTTTGCAGCTTCTCCTCCCCGCTCCCTCAGTATGACTCCAGGTGATGACTGAGTTCGCTGCTTTCACCCATGATGCCGCAGTGATGTCACTCACTCCTCCACCTCTGTCCTCCCTCTCACCTCGCCACTGTCTCTTCCTCTCTCCAGTCTGTGCTCGTCTCATCCGTGTGGTCTGGTGTCTCATTTGCACTGCTTAGATTACTAGAAGTGTGTAGTCGACGTGTTTGGGAGTGGTCTATTGATGTGACATAAATTTCTTACACAGGGCACATTAAGGTTAACATTTTTTGCAGGAATTCTGCTTTTTCAAATGTACAGATTATGAAAAGTTGCTTTATAACAAAAAATCAGCACAAACAAGGTCCATATTCTTCTTTAGGCATTAAAACTTCTATATCTTAAACAATTATACTCACTTATTCACAATATTATTGTGTGTGAAAATTGAAGATCAAGTAACAAACACATTAACCCTACTTTGGTCAAACATTTGTGCAGGTGTTTAATATTTGATCACTGAACGCTGCTTTTGAGGAACTGAGTCTTTGGCAACAATCTCACCTTCAGCTTCAGAGCTTGAAACTAAACGCCCCTCAGATGCATTAGCATCCTGTTTAGTTTCAAATTGTTTCAATGTGTTCAATTAGGGAAGGTGAGGTCTGCCAAGTTTCAGTACTCATAGCATCTTTTATTTTTTTATTCTTCTCTCCTTCATTCTGTCTCTATTTTATAGTTTTTCTTTCTCTCTGCCTTTACTTTACTTTATTTGGGTGTACAGTGATCACAGCATGGGAATCGTCCTCCTCACCTTTGTCCGTCACTATCTTTCTCTCTCGGTTCCATTGTAGTCCCCCCCCCCTCGCCTCTAAAGCTATGCTGATTCCATCTCGCAGGTTCTTGGTCAGCTTCATGGTGGACGCCCGCGGTGGGTCGATGAGAGGCAGCCGCCACAATGGCATGCGCATCATCATCCCTCCCAGGAAGTGCACTGCACCCACACGTATCACCTGCCGCTTGGCCAAACGGCACAAGCTGGCCTACCCACCTCCCATGGTGGAAGGAGAGGGGCTGGTCAGCCGGCTGGTGGAGGTCGGACCAGCTGGGGCGCAGTTTCTAGGGTAAGGTTTTACCAAATGCAAGAAGATGGTCTAACTTTGATTTGCTTCAGCAGTGAGGAATCCATTACACCTGTGTTTTCTTACTCAGGCCTGTGATTGTGGAGATCCCTCATTTCGGGTCAATGCGAGGGAAGGAGAGAGAGCTGATAGTGTTGAGGAGCGACAACGGCGACACGTGGAAGGAGCACCAGTCCGACGCCAGGCCAGAAGACCTCACAGACCTGCTCACTGGAATGGATGAAGGTGAAGGGAATGGGGCTCAATATGGTTGCTCAACTATGACAAACACTATTTTCTGACCCCTTTTTAATTTCAAAGTACATACGTACATTTTCTGAATATTATTTCAGACGCCAAAAAAAACAATATCTTAGTTAATTACCTTTGAGAGCTCAGTGCCATAACACAGAAGCCTTTTACTACATTCTCCAAAGGAAGGAACCCTAGACTGAGGAATCCTGTTACTAATACTGTGTTACAGCTTGCCTGTCTGTGGTGAGGATAAAATAACATTATAATCTGTCAGTACCTCCTGATCTTTCCTGTCCTCCACTTCCTGTGATCATAATCATAAATGAACTCAATGCAGTAGTTGAACGTGGATGATTGTAAAAACTGCCCTGTTGTTGACCCAGATGAACAGTTACAGTTTGCAACAACATACTACTGCAATAAACTCAAACAAATGACTTCTTATAAACAGCTCAAAGCAACAAACTCAGTTTAAAAAAAAAAAACTTTTTGGCAAACATAGCAGTGTGTGCATGGTAAATTAACTATTTATGTAGATTACTAAAGAAACGGCACTGATACGTTGACTTATGACCTGGTTTTACTTCGAAGTTGGTTTCCATTGCCTCCATGGCCAAACCTCATCTTAAGACCAGTACAGCCATGATTCACAAATACACACAAATCGATTTAAACAATGTCAATACTATACAGGAAAGTAACTGACAGTCTAATCCTAGTGCCACTTTTGTAATTTGTATGATATGAATGAAGGTGAAGAGATCCAATTCTAGTACAAGTGCAGAAAGAATCTAAAAGCTCATTTACAGACACTTCAGAAGAAAGCTCTTCCTTATTATAGCTGTTAAAGCCATTAATTGCTGACCACAAAAATGTCATAATTCGATAATGATCCAACACATTTACTAGGTCAAAGTTAGTTCTTGCAGAGTCTTTAGAATAGCGACAGCACCCTATAAAAGCTTTAACCACATATCATGTAAATGTCTCCCGTCACAGAGCTGGACAGTCCTGCCGAGTTGGAGAAGAAGCGCATTTGCCGCATTGTCACCAGAGACTTTCCGCAGTACTTTGCTGTGGTGTCAAGGATCAAGCAGGAGTCCAACCACATGGGTCCTGACGGAGGCGTGCTGTCCAGCAGCACCGTGCCTATGGTGCAGGCCTCGTTCCCACAGGGGGCGCTCACCAAGAAGATCCGAGTCGGTTTGCAGGTACAGCAGGACGCCTTGGATCAGCTCAAATTCAGTCTGTTCCATGACTCGGCTTTTTATCCTCCGCAGATAGTGTCCACTGACTTACTTATTTATACATGACCTATTTTCTTTTTCCTGAATATTTGATTTAGTCTGAAATGCCTAGATGGTTTGATTTGATAGAATATGCAGGGAAATCTGACTGAGCATTTCAAAAGTCTTCACGTCATTGTGTCCTGTGTTAACGCTTCAGGCCCAGCCTGTGCCGGACGACATGGCGAGAGCGATCCTGGGTAACAGAGCCACCTTCAGCCCCATCGTCACCGTCGAGCCCAGGAGGAGAAAGTTCCACAAGCCCATTACGATGACCATTCCTGTCCCACCTAGACAGGCAGAAGGCCATCCCAGCGGCCATCGAGGCGACTCTACGCCATGCCTGCGTCTGCTCTGCAGCATCACAGGCCAGTGCACAACTAGAGCGTGACGGTCGGAGTCTGAAGGACTAACCTTGTGTCTTGTTTTGTGGTCAAAGTAGTTTGTATCGTGAGATTTGTGACACCCATTTATTATACAGGAATAACTCTGCATTGGATCATTGCCAGATCAGTCCTAATCTGATTCCCTCGTAGACTGATGTGGAGCTGGGAGTGTAAAAGAAGCAGGGATATTGCAGCTAAAGCAATCACTGGTGCAATGAGCTCAGTTGTTTTTTTACCCTTGTTGCAAACAGGAGGGACGTCCCCAGCACAGTGGGAGGACATCACAGGAACCACGCCGCTCTCCTTCGTCACTGACTGTGTCTCCTTTACCACAAACGTGTCGGCCAGGTGAGAAACGTATCGTTAATACTGGATGTGGAAAATGCCTGACAATCCCTCTTTTACACAATTTAATATTTCTCCAATTGTGGAATTTTCATTTAATTCATAAATTAAAAGACTGCTGCATCCACTCATTTCTGGCTTTCTGGTGATGGTCATGAATAGTCAGTAATTGATGTAATTTCAACAATAATAAACACTTTTTAAAAGTTTACTTTGTAATGAAACATGTTTTTTTATTTATATTTTTTTATTTTTAAATTTCTCATTATGAGCTTTTTAAACTGGTAGGATTATTCCAAAGAATAAATAGTTGATAAATTCATATTAAAAATATAATTTACAAAAAGCATGTTAAATATGTATTTGCATACTAAGATAGGAAACATTTTTATCATAATGCAGTCAAATTAACATTAGAAACAACTTTCGGTTTACTCATACTTTCTGCACGAGTTTAGATTTATTAGATTATTGGAGCAGGGAGACATTTAAAAAAAGATAAGGACTCTCTGGATTCAGACTCAAATCCCGTGTAATCTGAGAAACAAAAAAGAAGGCTTAAATTGTACTTTTTTGAATTGTTATATTTTACAAAGAAAAAGGGAGATAAACAACTGCACTCACAAACACATTCACACACTGGTCATTTTAGATTGTTTTTAGATTGTTGGAATAAACCGGAGTCCCTGGCTGAAACATGCAAACTTCACACCGAAAGGCCAGAAGTAGTTCAAGCAAACCGTCACTTTCCACTTAAGTCAAAAGAAATCTACAGTCTGCTTCTCGCCTGATTATTTCTCCTCACGTGAAGTTTCCACTTATGTCAATCTACACACTGTTTGGACTTTTTGCTGAAAACCATTGCCTTTTTGTTCCCCCTCAAACCAGCTTATAATTTAAACAAACACATGAACTCGCTACTTGCTTCATGTATTTGTTACAAAGTTATGTCAGCTGTGCGTTCTCTGAGGCCGCAGTAATAGACTTCTTGGTTAATTGAATTTAAATCATGTGGTCTGACATTAAGGCATCACACTTTAGGAGTCTATAACTAGATTTCTACACAACATCACATGTCTGTTTACACACTTCTGGTAAATAACGCAGCCTGCTTGACTTATTATATATGACGGCTTCTTAGACTTTGAAGAGTCTTGACATTTTGTCCCCTCTTCTCTCCTCCTCAGGTTCTGGCTCGCAGACTGTCACCAGATTCCTGAGACGGTGAGTCTAGCGTCTCAGTTATACCGGGAGCTGATCTGCGTGCCATACCTGGCCAAGTTTGTGGTTTTCGCCAAAATGAACGACGCCATCGAGGCTCGGCTGCGCTGCTTCTGCATGACGGACGACAAGGTGGACAAAACCCTGGAGCAGCAGGAGAACTTTGAGGAAGTGGCCCGGAGCAAAGATATCGAGGTGGGAATGTTGACACATTGGACTGCAGCGCCAGAGTCTTTGTTAATGAAAGCTTTATCTCCACCTTGTGTTTATCGTCTGACATTGCAATTTTCATCTCGCGTAGGTTCTGGAGAGCAAGCCCATCCATGTGGACTGCTATGGCAACCTGTCCCCTCTCTCCAAAAGTGGGCAGCAGTTGGTTTTTAATTTCTTCTCCTTCAAGGAGAACAGGCTCCCTTTCAACGTGAAGGTATAAAAGGAATCCCCTCTGTTACATTCATTGTACTCTTAGTTGTTCTCTAAGTACTGTATATTACTCACTCTGGTATTTTTATGATGAGTGCATGTGTGTCATAATTGTACATTTATTCCACCAAGCTCTTGATGTATATACTTCACAGACATTTCATCCTATTTCAGCATTTATAATCAACTGATCTTAATATATGAATCTATTATGTTTCAGGCAATTAAATCCAGGTCAAGTGATTCACAAGTGATGGACAAAAACATTCAAACTAAATTATTGGAATACATTCATATCTGCACATATGTCTAATGTGTGTCGACTACACAGAAAGAAATCAAGCAGCCTTAAACAGTTGATAGAATAATATAACAACCTTAAATAAAATAATGATGTATAAGGAATGATACAAAACGGAGAGTGAATATATACATATATATTTATTAAACATGTATATGTAGATAAATTATAATGTTTTTTAAGACGTGTTATATTGATCTGATTATCAGTTGACCCTGACTATAAGAGTATAAATGCATAACACTAAGAAATGAATATTACACTCTGAATTTCAGGTGACCCCATTTTTTCAGTCTTTTCTCGGGTAAAAAAGAAAACTTGTCTTATAATCATACCTATACTTCTATATAAAGCTATTTTTAGAATTACAGAATTACACCTTGGAATTTTAAGAAGGATCAATAGCTGTGGTTAAAATCTAGATATTTAAAAAGCCTGAATCCATTTTGCACGCTGTGTGGTCATTTAGGTCTTGATGGCTTCTTTCTGCTGTCACCCACAGATCCGAGATATGGGCCAGGAGCCATGTGGACGCCTCTCCTTCCTGCGAGAGCCAAAATCCACAAAAGGCCTTCCACAGACTGCCATATGCAATTTGAATATCACACTGCCAACTCACAGGAAGGTAGGATCACCATATTTGAACAGTTTGTTTGTATGAGGCCATATCACATCATCCACATGTAAATGAAGTCAAACGACAGACGTGGAGAGGAGCCATTAGAGTTCATTTGGTCTCAGAATCGACTGCCTGCTGCTTTTGTCTTTTATTAATGTTGGAAGCCTGTGCCAGTCATAAGACCCCACAACGTACACATGCAGCCACACCTGCACATCGTGCCTTCATTCCGTTGCCTGGCTCTCTGTGGGTACAGAAGAAATACGCAAAGAAAAAATGTTTTGTTTGTTGTGGTTTTGATTGATCACAAGAAACTGTTTATTTTTTGCTTTTGCTTTATGTTATTTTGCTCTTTATGTTTTATTAATCTCAGACGTCTTCTGACGCCTTCTGTTGTTTTTGCTGCTCCATTTTCATCCCTTGATTTTTTTGTTCTTCTATTCTTTTGTTTCTTTTTTTCTCCCTCCCCGCTCACTGTAACTTCCCTGCTCTCCATTGTGTCATCTCTCTCCTCTCCTGCAATGCATCTTGGAATACCACAGGATATGGAGTCTGATCCTGATGATGAGGTAAACAGATTCTTCATCATCACATGGAGCTGCTTCTTCTTCTTTGCCCTCTTTTCCGTTGGCTTTACCGCAAACCTAACGAACACGCGTGCCACAGATATTTTGTCCCTCGTCCAATGAGCAGGAGGATGTGTGTGGAAGATGCTTCTTCTGACTGCATGTTTTGTTTTTTACACAGCTACGCCATTGCTGAAGTGATCCCATTATGTGCATGAGTGGAAATGGCAATTGTTTTAATCAGCGAGAATTTATTTATTGTTGTCTCCATCCTAAGTCCAGTGGAGCTAATTGCTGTGCCACATCTTGGCTCGTTTCCCATCCCTGTCCTCAACATGTTCAACAGGACTCCATCATTACCATTAACTCATAGGGACTCTGGTTTCTTTTGTCAGCTACAGATGTAACCCTAACTCTTATCATTTATCCACTATATGATTGGTATTTGGGGTTTCCTTTGTTTTTATTTTTTACCCTTGTCCTTTGCTTGTGTGTACCAAGAATACTAACACTCTCAACTGCATGTGAGAGTTTCAATTAAAGGGAGTCATGACTTTTTATATATATATAATTTTTTTTTCTTTATAAAGCCCATTGACCAAATAAAGATTTTTTTTAAAACAATATAGCACCCAGATAATCTTAAAGCAACAGTATAAAGTAGATGTGTTTTAACACATTTGAACTTCTGTATCGTTATAGATCATTTAAAAGCCATGAAAGGTTTGCAAATAAGTGTTTATTTCAAACCTCAGTCATTATTGTGAGGGAATCAAATTCCAGACAAAGTCATGAAAGACCATATCCCACTATGTTTTAATGCTTCTTCAACTATGTGCTTAATAATAATAAAATCAAATGGATTTTCTGATGCTACAGTCACAGGTTAAAAATGACTTTGGCTTTTTATGGTAACAAAAGAGAGTTATTACTATTTTCAGATCTTTATAGCTAAATTCTTTGGACTGCATCTTAAGATGAGAAGATATTTCTTTGGTGTGTAATATCTAACTCAGTGTCAAATTGAGGGCATGCTCACAGTGCGGACAAAGCACATATTGTCAGCAGTTAATCAGTTTCCATCACTTTTAAACATGACATCAGGAAAGACAAACACAACAGCTGTCTATTCCTCCCCAGACAAAACAACTAACTCCTTGTGGCAGTACTAACAGCATGTACTGATTCATCTAAAGTAGGATAATATATGTCCACTATGACATCAAAATAAATGTATGCCTTCTCCTGATAGGCTACCACCCTCATATTTTCTCCATATTTTTATGTTGAAACATCTTTTGTTCTTTTTTTTGTTTGTTTCAGACTGAAAAGCCAGAACGACGTCATACCTTTGCCTCCTTAGCTTTGCGTAAGCGCTACAGCTATTTGACCGACCCAGCAGCGAGTGAGTTCCCCCTTTTTACTTGCATTAAATTTCCAATTGATTACAATTATTTATGTCAGTGTAAGAGGTCCCATTATATAGTGTGCATACTGCTGTCACATCAAGACCGTACAGAAAAAAAGATCTCCCTGACAAGACATGTTCATCATTCATTCATTCATTCTCTCCACCTGACACATATGTTTATACCATCTGTCATCCATCAAACATTTGCATGGTTTACTGTGTGTTACGCTTCGCTTACCCACCCCATGTCCAAAAACAAAACTGTCTCCCTGTTCCAACTGTTATTTTACATTTGTTGAATCACTGAAAATGTCTGTCTGTGCGTTTACCATTTGAGCAAAAAATGTTTTAATTCATGTTGAATAAAATATTATTTTGGATTGTTCTCATTCCTTAAGTGGCCATTTCACTCTTTTATTGGCTTTATGATTGTGTGCGGCTGTGTATATTACTGTTTAACAGGTTGCACTTTACACTTATTGAATATATTCAACGGAGACAATATCTGAGAACTGGAGTTTTGCATTTGTGCCTTTTACCTAATATTGGCCCATTTTCACACAATTGGGCAAATTTCCTACTGTATCTAAGGTCAATGTTTTGAGTTGAAATGTGCTTACAGATTTAAAAAAAAAGAAAATGAGATACCTGAAATTACAGAGCAAAAAATCAAAGGGATAGATGATGTTTTGTGGTTATATTCTGTAAAGTGCAACCTCTTTTTTTCATTTGAAGTCATGGCCAAACAAGTAATGTGATCTGTTTTCTTACTGATATACACTTGTGGGGTCATCTGGCAATAAAATGTACAAAGTACAAGGATTACCACATTTTAATCAAACATGTATAGTAAAAGGCACTGCTGCAAGAAGGCAAATAGAATATGCACATCAAAAGTCAATGGAATTGGACTTTTTTGGTTATCATGTCATTTCTGTTACCTCTCCTATACGTCAAGCATTATTATGTTATCTACATGCCATTCTGTATCAATTGTATAATATCATTAGTCATCGCCATCTATCATATGGGCCTTTCTTACTTATTGTGTGAATTTTTTGCCTTGTTGCTGTGACTAATGCCTTTTCTGACTGACTCAAATTTCTCTTTCTGGTTTTTATGTTTTCTTTCAAATTATTTTTTGTTATATTTTATGTTCGCTTCCTTATTGCTTTTGATTTAAATTATTGTTGAAGAAACAACTGATCGAAGCTCGCCGAGAACACAGCCTTCTAGCTACCCTCACAAACCTGTCTTTTCAACGAGATCTTATCAGGCGTGGTCGCCTGTTCCTGTCGCCGTCGCTGGTCAAACCAAATCTGGGTTTGGCTCCCTCTCCAGTTCGTCATCCAACACGCCCTCTGCCTCTCCATTAAAGTCTGTCTGGTCCATCAACTCGGCCTCCCCGATCAAGACCAACATTCCTGGATCACCTGCCTCTTCTGTAAAGTCAGTTAGTGACATAGCATCCCCCATCCGCTCTTACAGAACCCTCTCCTCTCCTATAAAAACTGTAGTCCAGCAAGCCCAGTACCCTGCCCAGGTCACCCAGAGTCCCCTGGCTTCGCCAGGGAAAAGTGCTCCAGATCCTTTATCTATGAAAGGATTAGCAGCATTGTCTGCCAGGACATCCCCTATAACAGTGTCCGGAGGAGGAAGCCCTCTTCTTGAGAGAGCTTCCGTGAGCATGACCCCACCAACATCTCCCAAGTCTTCTTTGAGTATGTTCAGCTCACCCCTGCCCTACAAACCCCTTATGGGAGCCTCTAGTGGCACAGCATCCTCCTCACCAATTAAAACAGTCCCTGGTCTCTCCTCAGTACGTTCCTTTGCCTCAGATGCTACTGGCTCTGCAAGAAACCTGTTCTCCTCTCTCTCATCACCACTTAAGTCCAACACCCCTCCAAGTGCCGCAGCTCTTATCAATGGAACTGTGTCACCTGCACAGTACCGCTCTTCATCTCCAACATCTCTTCTCACCAGCAGTCTGCAGGAGAGAATACAGGCAACCACCAATGCTGCGACTACAAGTGTCAATGCCGCCTTTGATGAGGTCGAAAAAACGTTTAATTCTTGTTCTGCCGGCTATGGCACCTTGAAGTCTATGTCCTCCTCGGCATCCTCTTCATATCAGTCGATACGATCATCAGCTTCGAACTCTCTCTATCCCTCTCTAAGATCCCCATCAAATCCCACTACTGCTGTAACAGCGAGTACAATGACTGTTCCAGTGTACTCAGTTATCAATGTGGTGCCAGAGGGCCAGTTTAAAAAGTTACCAGAGGTGTCTAAGTCAGCTGCTGCTCTTCTCTCTCCGAGAAAGACTCTGCCAGCTGAGGTCAATGCTCAATTGCAATCGTCCTTTGCCCGGACTCTTTCCCCCATCAAATCCCCTGTTTATGCTGCTGCTCTCAAATCAAACGCCGCATCACCACTGTCATCTAGCCAAGAGATTCTGAAGGATGTTGCCGAAATGAAAGAGGACTTGATACGAATGTCAGCCATTTTGCAGACAGACCCAAATTCCACAGCCAATAAAGGATTTCAATCAGATTCCCCCAAAGAACCTAAAATGGAGGATGAAGAACCATATCGGATTGTGGAGAAAGTAAAACAAGACCTTGTAAAAGTGAGTGAGATCCTCACTAAAGATGCTGTCAAGGATGGTAGAGTGTCCCTGGCCAGGAGTTCATTGGATGACATACACTTCTCAAAAGTGCAAGTTGAACAACCACCAAGCAACTGGAGCTATCCACCAAGATATGAGACAGTTGTCCCTCAAGCCAAATCAAAAACAATACCTGACAGGGATTTCAATCTCTCCAAAGTGGTTGACTACCTGGCTAATGATGTTGGGAGTAGCTCTTTCTCCAAAATGCATGACAACAGACATAAAGCAGATGAGGGCAAAAGAGAAGGAGAGGGAAAGGAGAAGCAGAAACGTGTCCTAAAACCCACGATAGCAGTTCAGGAACATAAGCTCAAAATGCCCCCAACAAACATGCGGTCCTCACCCTCGGACAAAGAGATCAGTAAGGTAGCCGATGCTCTTTTTGGAGCAGACACTGTTCTTGAATCCCCTGACGATATCTCACATGAACAAGATAAAAGTCCCCTCTCAGATAGTGGTTTTGAGACCAGGAGTGAAAGGACGCCCTCTGCCCCTCAAAGTGCGGAAGGCATGGGCCCCAAAGCCCTTTTTCAGGACATACCCGTTCCACCAGTGATTACAGAGACTAGGACTGAGGTTGTCCATGTAATCAGAAGCTATGAACCCCCGGAGGATAACAAACAACCTTCAATGGAGGATGCACATCCAGTAAGATATATCGACTCAGACTCAAGAGGGCACCCAATTCAAATGCCATCAACTCCAGACCAGAATAAATGCTACTCAGTAAAAGTTAGTCCTGATGAGGATCCAATGGGGAAAGGAATGAGAGTTAAGGAGGAAACTCACATCACAACCACCACCAGGATGGTATACCACAAGCCTGGCAAAGAAGCAGCATCAGAGAGGTGTGAGGAAACTATGTCAGTGCATGATATAATGAAGGCTTTTCAGTCAGGCAAAGACCCCTCTAGAGAGCTAGCAGGACTGTTTGAACACAAGTCTAGCAATGAGGAAACATCACAAAGAGTCCTTGAGGACATCAATTCCAAACCAAAGGTTGAAAGAATAATTGAAGTTCACATCGAAAAAGGCAATAAAACGGAACCAACTGAAGTCATCATCAGAGAGACAAAAAACCATGCAGAGAAGGAAATGTATTACTACCCAGGGGGTCGACAAGAAGAGGAAGAGCCTGAGGAGTCACTCCCTGTTTACCTTGACTCCCCTAGAGTGAACACACCCATGTCACAGGAAGAAGACAGTCGTCCTAGTTCAGCCCAGCTCATGGCAGATGACTCGTACAAAACACTGAAACTACTTAGCCAGCAATCTGTAGAGTACAATGAGGATGAATCATCAGAGCTTAGGGGTGAATCCTACAATTTTGCGGAGAAAATGTTACTGTCTGAGAAATTTGACCAGTCCCATTCTGACACTGAAGAATATCTGAGAGACAGGTCTCGCTTTCACTCACCAGACAGAAGCAGTCATAGCGAGGGTCGATCACTTGGGCCAAGAACAGAGTATGTGTTTCGATCATCAAGAAATGTTTTTGACAAATCTGGTCGAATGGCTAATGTGGATGATAACTTTGACAAACTTACACTCTTGCAGTATTCTTCTGAGCCAGGCAGTCCAAAACAATCAGTCTGGATGCGTGTGTCAGATGACACACAAAATAAGGACAGACAACTTGTGTATGAGGACAGAGTGGACAGGACGGTGAAAGAGGCAGAAGAAAAATTAAGTGAGGTGTCTCAGTTCTTTCGAGATAAAACAGAGCAACTCAATGATGAACTTTCTTCTCCAGAGAAGAAATCTCGCAGACCAGACTTTAGAGAATCACGTTCAGGGCCCAGTTCTACTCACAGTAGTCCAGAGAGATCAGCTTATAGCGGTAGTGGGGAAGAATGGAGCAGAGAAAGGCTTCGAGACAGGTTCGGCTCAAGTGACAGGAAATGTGCCAGTTTACCCAGCAGTCCAGAAAGAAGAGTATTGCTGCAGTACTCCAATTCAGACCAAAGGAAACCAGCAGATTGTAAGTCACAGGCAAGCACAGGGGAAATCTCCAAACCTTTTCAAGTGTCTTCCTCCAAAGTCAGTGCAGTACGGTTGAAATTTGAGCAAGAGGCTCAAAGGCAAGATAGGAGTCCTCAGGGTGGCCAAAATCAAAATCCTCCTATCAGAAAACTCCAGGAAAGTAAGCTTCCTGTGTATCAGGTATTTGCAGGTTCCGACACACCCAAAACACCCAATAGTCCGGGAAGCCAGAGGAGAGTTGTGGAGTGTGAATCAAAAAAGTTCTCTCCCAAACATGACCCCAGTAGAAAAGATCAAGATGATAAAAAGTTATTCAAGACATGGGAAAGCCAAGGGTATGGCAACTACAAGCCCCAGTCCCCCAAACAAATCCACGACTCGATGAAAGATGGCAATAATAGTGATTCTCAAAGACAAGAAACAACTAAGAAAATAATCTACACAGAATTTGTTGTCCGGGAAAGTCCAAATAGCAACGATAGTCTAAAAAAAAACTTGGAATCGCAAATTCCTGTAAGAAAGCAGTCTAATTTTTCAGAAAATAGCAAATCCACCTCTTTAAAATTCGATACCTCTGTTGAACAACATGAAAGGGCTGGGTCTCACGTGCCAACTTTAGCTAGAAATCGGTTACACAGTAGCTCTGAATCCAACAAGTCCACTCGTGGATCATCAGTTGGAAAATCCACAGACTCATCAGAGGGTAGCCAGTCAAGTGTAGTGTGCAATGGTGTTGATAGTGATCAAATAGAATATTTGGATCAAGTAACTCCCGTAGTTGTCACCGAGGGCTTCAAAGACATTAAACCCTTACCTGTATATGTCAGCATCCAAGTAGGAAAGCAGTATGAGAAAGAAACTGCCTCGGGACAGCTAGGGACATACAAAAAGATTGTAAGCCATGAGAGTAGGACAGTGCATGAGACTAGAAGTGGTTTTTACACTGTCAAACAGAAGCAGTCTCCATCTCCTCAAGGAAGCCCAGAAGATGACACTCTCGAGCAAGTGACTTTCATGGACAGCTCTGGGAAAAGTCCTGTTACCCCCGAGACCCCCAGCTCAGAGGAAGTGAGTCTGACCTCCAGAACGCCAGACTCTGTGATAGGCTTCATGCCTGGCATGCCAAGTCCTATCCCTGAGGAGTCTGAGGAGGAGGAAGGAAAGACATTCATCTACAAAGAACCCTCGAAGGAAAAATCAAAGCTCGCCCCCTCAGAGAGTTGCAGTAGAAAACAGGATGGTGATAGACAAAAGTCAAAAGACAAAAGGGTGGCCTACATAGAGTTTCCTCCTCCTCCTCCTATAGAGGCAGAACAGTCTGATCCTGAAAAGAGGGGTTCGTGTGCTTCTTCTGAGGCAGAGACAGAGATGATGGAGGTAAACCTCCAGGAGGAGCATGACAGGCACCTCTTAGCCGAGCCAGTCATCAGGGTCCAGCCTCCGTCTCCCATTCCCCCTGGAGCTGATAACAGTGACTCTAGTGATGACGAGTCTGTCTTTCACCCTATTCCTATCAAAAAGTACACCTTTAAAATGACAGAGGAAGGAGAGAAACATCAAAAACACAAAAAATCTGAAAAAAATGGAAATAATAAGGATCCTGGCCTAAATTGTGTAGTGAAGGGGGAGGATGCTGACTTTGAACAAAACGGCAACGACCAGTCCATCACTGACTGCTCAATAGCAACCACGGCTGAATTCTCCCATGACACAGATGCGACTGAAATAGACTCTTTAGATGGATATGATCTTCAGGATGAAGACGATGGACTAAGCGAGGATCCTAAAACATCTAGTTTGTCTAACGATGGAAAAGCAACTGACCGCTCATTCAGCCAGTCAAAACTCGAAGTAATAGAGGAAGAGAAATGTGAGGAAGGAGGGGATAATGGAAAAACAAAATCCAGCGCATCTTCAGCAAAAAGTGGTGGTGAAGAAAAGGATTACACTCTTGAAGGAAGACATCCAGAAAGACAGGGCTTTGGGGATAATTACTTTGGCTACCAACTTGAAGAGGAGTTGAATTCAACCTTTAAAACTGTTGCCACCAAAGGTTTGGACTTTGACCCCTGGTCAACAAAAGGGGTTGATAATGAAGGGGTTTTTGACTCCAGAGCAAAAGAGGATGATCCCAAACCCTTTGGTTTATCAGTGGAGGACAAATCACAGGCTACAACACCTGACACAACTCCTGCTCGTACACCAACTGATGAGAGCACACCGACTAGTGAGCCTAACCCCTTCCCTTTCCATGAAGGGAAGATGTTTGAGATGACCCGCAGTGGTGCTATTGACATGAGCAAGCGGGACTTTGTTGAAGAGAGGCTTCAGTTTTTCCAGATTGGTGAGCATTCCTCTGACCCTAAAACAGGGGAAAAGGGGCGAGGGGGAAAGATCCTGGGAGTACTCTCCTCTCAGTCAAAATCAGGGGAGAGGGCCACAGTAGATGTGAAAGTTATAGACACCACCACAGACAGCAGCACTACACCACCAACACCAGCAGCAACTACAGCAAAATGCAGCCCTGCACAGCCTGGCGGTGAAACTGGCTATGCTGGTACTGATGCCTCCGCCTGTGAAGCCATAGCTGAGACTGCCTCTTCTTGCACAATCACAGCTTCTAAGGTTGATTCCAAGTTACGCACTCCTATTAAGATGGGCATAGCTGCCTCTATAACAGTGAAGAAAGACTCAGGGGATCTCACCGAATGTAAGGCTGAGATTTCAGAGGGTCAGATGGTACCAGAGTACATTAGTATAGAGGGTCAGGGTACAGAGAACAAGTCTAGAAGTCGCACAGAGCCCAAGGTAGAAAGAAGAGATTTCCCTTCTGAGAACTGCAACAACAACAACAACCTTGAGTCCTCAAGTGTTCAAGCCAACTACATTCAGTGTGGTAGTGTAGTGTTCAATTTGCAATCTTCATCTGAGCCCACTCTTCAGAAGGCCAGCAGGATAGAAACACTGTGCTGTAGGGATGTAGAAGAACGAGCTGAAGTCCACAGTAGCAGTCAAGCACAGGAGCAGAAAAGTGAAACCATTAAAGAAAGTGAAGCGAAGCAGCCCAAGTCCAGACTCCCAGTTAAAGCGTCAGGGTGGTCCTTTCACACACAGGGAACAGCAATAGGCAAACAGAAGCCCAAGCAAGCAGTAAGGGTTGAGGTCAAAAAAAGAGGAGAGCCAGCCATAGCCAAAGTAGAGCCCAGGTCTAGGATACCAATCAAGGATGTCAAGAAAAGCTGCCCTGCCACCATGACTAGTTCACATGTTTCAGTTCGTGTTACCTCACAGCCTGTAAGGACATTAGACACAGAGAGAGCAACCATACAGTTGCCCTCAAGACTGCCCCTGAAGGACAGGCATCAGGTCTCAAGTGAGGGAACGAGTAGCCAGAGCAGACAGGAGAACCCTAGTGAGCTTTGTAAGCGCACCATCGAATATTTTAAAGGCATTAGCGGGGAGACGCTAAAGTTGGTGGACCGCCTGTCAGACGAGGAGAAAAAGACGCAGACAGAGCAGTCGGAGGAAGACAGCACCTCCCGGAGCACCTCTCTGTCGGACGCCTCCCAGCCTTCCCAGCCCTCCCAGCCCTCCCGCTCATCCAGGTCTGGTAGAGGTTCGAGGGCTGAGGCCGGGGCCGCGTCCGTAAGGGCAAAGGTGGCGACGACGGACAGGGCCTCCGGCAGTGAGAGGAGCAGGAGGAGTAGGCGGACTGGTGGGAAGGAGGGCAGTCAGGGACTCACAGGGTCTCGAGCGCCTCCCATCGCGGAGATCAAGCCTAGTTTGTAAAACTTTCACACTATGTTTAAAATACATCTATATATTTATATATTTCACTTTTAGTTGCATGACATCGTTGTGATCGTTTAATGAATTGACTGGAATGCCTGTGGCGTGTTTACATATTCTCTTCAGAACAGTAGCTGTCATTCAAATTTATTTTATTTTTTTTGTCATTGATGTACTGTGTACTGTATTGTCCATGTTGCAAGATTCTCTTTCCTCTGTTCCCCTCCTCCAACCCTCTTTAAATAATAGTAGTTTGAGCATGCCAGTAGTGATGACTGGTCACTGGCACAACCAGTCCCTTTGTTTAACAACTCCCTGGTCTGTCTGTCTGTCTGTGCAGGGTGGTTACTGAGTTATTGTGTTAGTCTGTTTCTACAGAGTTTTTCATGCAATTGTCTTTGAAACTAACAAGTGTTGGCAAAGAACACCAAAGTGCGTCTTCGCATGTTGACATTTTAGATTCTAACATAGACCTCTCCACCCTCGTATTTGTAGAAGTCCGAGTCTGTTGTTGATAGTCATGTTATGCTTTGTTTTGTGTGGTTCTCATGACAGTTACTGCCTGCTTAGAGGATACATATCACAAACAGTCACAGAGCACCACTTACTCTATGGACATATTTAAGTTGCTCATAGTGTTTGTAGTATAGAAAATCCTTTTCTTGCCATTTTATGGAAATGATTGGTAATTGATAACTTAAATGTATTGATTATATCACATTTATATAACTACCTTTTTAATATGTATGAAGACAACCATAGTAAAAGCTTTTAATTCTAGATAACAAGTGGCCAGAAAAGGAAAATTATACATATTTATTTTTATCTTACATATATACATATAGGGGAGGAAGAATGTTATATTAATACTTTGCTGTCCTCATCTTTGCAGGTCCTCAAAGTCCATGTGAGCGAACAGACTTGCGTATGGCCATCGTTGCCGATCACCTGGGGCTCAGTTGGACAGGTGAGAATGCGACAGCTTTTCTGTCAACAAAAATGTGCTTACATTGAATATGTTTCATTAAAGTCAGTGTCATTGCTCAGTTCGTGTGGTATTTTTGCATCAAAATGAATGCTGCTATGATAAACCCGTAACACCCTCTCCTCTATAAAGAGTTGATCTCGGTCTGCTTGAATATAAACCCTGACTGAAGTGAGAATGAAAAAAAAAAAAAAAACAAACGTAAAAATGATGTCACTTTATGTATTGTCTCCGACATGTCCCGTGTGTACATATTACTGTCCAAGATTTAAAGTGACAGTGTGAACTCAAATCAACAGGACTAATGTCAACTGTAGCAGTTTCAAGCATAGGACTCGATTTGGGCTAACACGTCAAAGTATAAACCTTTAAATACCCACGGTTGCTACTTTTCCATTTTTGTGTGTGAGTGCAAATAAATACTAAAAAAAAACTTAAAATGGAAACTTTATAACCAATTTTTTTGGCTTTATTGCAACTTAAATATTTACTAGTTTTATTTGTCATTACTGTTGGTTTCAAAATTCATCAATTCTACACTGTACCAGAAAAATCAATGACTTTCCACCAAATCAAATTTGCCCCGTCGGCTTCATTATTGTGACCTCTGCTCGAAATATGACGAGCTTTACAAAAACAAATGTGTCCTCAATTACTTTCTCATCTGTCTCTGAGATTCAAGACAGTCAGAACCTTGTTTTTTACTGCCACCTTGAGGCGAACTGAAGATCTTGCAAATTCAAAAATAGAGGCATGACAGAGCAGAAAGGATTTTTAAGGCCTTCATAGTCTCCACGTCATTCAGGTATGGTGTAGCATTATATAAAATAACTATAGATAGAAAATGATAAGCACTGTGATGTGATTGTAATGATGAAACAGCAGGGACTATAAATGTTTCAACTAAGTGTGCTGAATCAGAGGTGGTGTTAAAACAACACTTAAGTGTGAGTATTAATGTCCGGATTTCTGTTGATGTCCCATGGCAGAGCTGGCTCGGGAGATGAACTTCACAGTGGATGAGATCAACCACATCAGACTAGAGAACCCCAACTCCCTGACAGCACAGAGCTTCATGCTTCTTAAGAAATGGGTCAGTCGAGAAGGGAAAAATGCCACAAGTAAGAGTATTTTCAAATCTTAAGATCTGACTTTGTGTCTCTTTTTCTCCTTTTCTTGTTCTCACTTATAAATCCGCTGGCTTTTTAATTGAGGTTAAGATTGATTCACAATTTTATAATGCTGGCTTGCACATTGTTGTTTTAATAATGCATCACTTACTCTGAAACTGTCAAGAAAAATCCTTAATACAAAAATTTAAAAAAAAACTAAATTGGTTTTCTATCTTATTGTTTTATCCACAGCGGATGCCTTAACTGCTGTGCTGACCAAAGTCAATCGGATGGATATTGTGACTTTACTGGAGGGCCCTATATTTGACTATGGTAACATTTCAGGCACAAGATGTTTTGCCGATGATAACGCTGTTTTCCGGGATCAGGCTGATGGTAAAGTTTAGCTTTGTCTGGCTGACCTCTTACCTCTCCCTGCTACCTTTGTTTTGTTGTGTCAGTGCATGGATCACATACTTGTAGTCTTTTACAAAACTACTTTTGAATTGTTGATTTATAGTCAGATTTGGACTTTGTTTTGACAACTGGATCCCACTGTTATGCTTCTGCTGTGTGTTCGGAATAAACTACGCACAAAAAATAAGGACATTTTTGTTTGGTTATCTCCTTGTTTTGTTGCTTTTTTGGCAACAGTCGTTGTCCCACTGGAAAACCCGGCTGTTTAAATGTACAAGGAAGGTGCATTTGTGGAATTTGTAGAGCGGGTGTGAATGTTTGCCAAATCTCTGTTAATGCCAAACTCAATTTTCCTTACTTTTTGCATGTAGTTTATTTGAGAAACTTTCTCTTTGCATATCAGTTGAAAAAATATAGTTTAGGAATAACTATTTTGATTGGCGCCTGTGACATCAGCCACATATTGATTTAAGTCAAACTGAATACTTCTTAAACGATTATGATGGTGTATCCAGTTGTTAAAAATGAGCAATATTCACTGTTAGGTTTCCCATTCTAAGTGCATGCTGCATAATAAGTACTGCTTTAAATGTGTTTTAATTATGTTTGACCTGAGTAGATATTATGTAACCCTGTAGAGTTTGCTGTCCTCTGTTGCTTCAGTTTAGTTCTCCTAGTTTTTCTCCAGCTTCTCTGAGCCTTCCTTGGATAGATGAGAGAATCTCTTCCTCCTTGAAACCAGACTCCCTCCTCCTCCTCCCCCTCCTCCTCCTCCTCCTCCTCCTGCGTCCCATCACCTCCCCACAGCAGTGTCCACTGCTAACAACGTTAACAGCTCTTAACAAACTAAGAGCTATGTGTTCCCATCCCGTACCCCATCCATACATTTATTCATTGTCTTGTTTTTTCTTGTTTCACTTCATTGAGTTTTTCCTGAATTAACTTTTTGTTTCATGTCTCTTGTGCATGTGCTTCCCCTTTTATTCCTTTCCTAGTTACCATAATTATCCCTTTAACTCCCAGAAGTGATCAAGCACCCTTCATCCTGCAGACACCCTGTCCCCTCCTGCTCACGTCGACCCCGACACCTCCGCCCACTCCCCTCACACCGATGGCGGCACTTTGCTGTCCTCCCCTTTCCTCACGCCGCTCTCCGAGTTACGAGTCCTCTATTTCGCTCAAAGACCTCGCACCTTTAGCACCATTTGAACCACCGCAGTTTGACTTCCTCGTCTCTCTTCCCCCATGCCCTAACCGTCGGAACTCCTCACCTGACCCTCGTCGGTCACCTGGCTACCCTTTCTCACCCCACTTGTCCTCCCCGATCCCCCTCATCACCTCACCTTTACCTCTGTCACCTGCTCCCCACTCTCCATCACCTTTTCTCTTTGCGTCATCTGTCCCAGCCTCTCCCACACCCACGACACCCACCACAACTTCACAAGCAGAACCACTCACTCCTTCTGGATCCACCCCTGATGTGTTCTTTCATACTACCAGTCCTTCAACAGCACCTCCTCCCACCAACCTCACCCTTGAACCCTCTGGTTCCCCCAGCCTCTCTAACACAGCAGCTTCTGTCACAGCCTCTCCGAGCAAAGACTCTCTGGTGACCCAGCTTGCCTGCTCCTCCTCCCGCCCCGTCTCTCCTCTGTCCTTGTCGACTCTGCCCATCGTCTCTCCCTCGGGGTCTCGTTGTCCAAGCCCAACCCCCGGTTCCCCTCCTCTCCGCCCTCTGTCCCCCTGTCCTGTCTGCCAGTGTACCTGTGCACCCTCCGCCAATCCTCCCCCCACCCGAACCCGCATCGACACTTCCACAATGGAAATATTCCTCTAGTTTCTTCTTCTGCTTGTGCTTTTCTTATTGTTCATTCTTACATCTCTCATCTGTCATGTCTTTCATGTGAGCGTGCCACCACAAACGTTCAAATCTCACTCTCATCACATCCTATGCTATAACTTTAGTAGCCTTATGTCACTAATGTGTCACACTTTTAATAGACCAGAATAACTATTTACAAATGCAATGTATAGTTTTTCTTAATACTGTCAATTGTGCACATATTTCTATGTTTATTCAAGAAAAACAAAAGAAAATATACGTATTTTAACGTAAATGTAGGCATAATGGCAATTCCATAGAAGTTTACACGTAGGAAACAAATTAAATAAACTTAAAATATACATATTTTTAAATCATATTGAATTCTGTGTGAAGAATTCAATTAATTGTAAGGAAAATGAGCCATAACATTTCCAATCCTTTTCATAAAACAAGAACAAACTTGAGTGAACTATTTTGCTGGCATCCAATTCTAAATCAGCCAATATTTTAGAGAAATAGCTAATCGTAATATCTGTTATTCTTAGATATTTACTTTCTTAACTTATAAATGTAGTGATTTCCTAAATTTGTTCTGAAATTATGATCTTTTTCCTTACATATGTTTGGTATTGGTTTGCCATTATACAAGAGCTATTCGTAGACGTTTTCCAGATTGTGGTTGTCATGGGACATGCTCTGCTCTTAAGCCACTGTGCCAATGTCCATGTCATGTGGTGTTTGTGTGCTTTTGGGTGTGGTGTATTCTTTGGTAGCTGTGTGTGTGTCCCCACATTTCTCATCCTGTCACCTACAGATTATCAGAGCATTCTAGCGGAGCTGCAGTCCCCCGCCGCATTGCACTCTGAATCCCACTTCCTGGAGACCGAACTCCCCGTCACCCCCAACCCTTCCCTCACCCACCACCAACAGCACCATTACCCAGAACCAGACACCCCTTTGCTGGCCGACGCCCAACCTCAGCCCCTGTCCTGGAGCTCAGAGATAGAGTCCGGTAGCAGAGAGCCAGACAGTCCTCCCCGGAGCCCCCCTAGACCCTCCGAACTCGCCCTGTCTGTCCCGGCCTTTGAGCTCCCCGAAACTCTTCCCCCTAAGGTCAGAAAGCCGCACATTGCCGTGAATGATCAGCTGCTTCTGAGCGAGGAAGAAGACAGGTCCTTTCACGAAATGGTGCCGATGCACAAACCCAAGTCGTTCTCCTTCCCCACAATGTGCGAGATAGACGTCGACATGGCATACTCCACATCTTCCCCTTCACTGTCATCCGTGTCATCCATAACCCCTTCATCGCCCGAGAGAGCGCAACTGGGAGACGGAGGAGCGCAGATGGGCGCTCTCAACGGGGCACAAGAGGATGTCATTTTGAAAGGAGAGGATAAGGAAGTGAAAGAAGAAATACAGAAAGTTGTTGAGATGGTGGCAGCCGAGTTGGCAGAAGGCAACGATTTGGTTGGAAAATGGGTAGAGCAGGATTTGATTAAAAATGTGGAAAGGAAATGTGAGATGATCACAAAAGATAGGTCCGAGCTGGTAGAACAAAGTGACCTGATAGTGAAAGAGAAAGAGCCCGCAGAGGAAGAGAAAGACGAGCTGAATGAACTGCGTGACTTGATGCAGAGAGGGGATAAGGGAACAGTGTGTGAGGCAGAAGATGTGCAGAATCTCCTAAAAACCGTGCATGAAGTTAGGAAGACTTTTACACCAATGGAAGCAGAGAACATGAAAGAGTTGGTAGATGAGAAATTCGAGGCTCAAAAAGAGGACAGCATAGAAAGGGTCTTCCAGGATGACACAGGGGAAGATTTGGAGTTGAAGGATGAAGGACTGGGGGTCAGTGAACGAGATCTTTGTGGGGCATCAGATGGAGAACTGGCAGCTGAAGACCAGAGTGTAGCCGACCTCTCCCCCCAGGCCTGGGTCGAGGCTCTCGGTCAACTTCAGCCCAGCGAGTCTGGATTCAATGAGGAAGAGGAGGGAGACAGAGATGAAGACGTTGCAGAAGATGCACGGGGATTTTTGTTTGACAAGTTGAAGAAGGAAGAAGGCTCAGAGGAGAAGGAGGAGAACGAAGAGATCATCGAGTCCAGGGTTGAAGAGATAATTGCAGGCGTCGAACGGGCAGAAAAAGACGTGTGTTCACTTTCAGGTTGGCACAGTGATTCGTCCAGCGTCAACGTGGAGCCGCCGACGCCGGGCCGCAGTGTCAGCTCGGACCTGCTTGACAGGCGAGAAAGGTAAATGTTATAAAACATGAATGTACTTTAGTATGCTTGACGGCGAAAGTGGCACGTCTTAGTAGCTACGATGGCCACCAGACTTTCTTTAGATGTAGTGAATAGACAGAGGTGAAGAATTTGATTGGTTTAATAAAAATCTTTTTTAAACAAGCTGTGGTAATAGGACAGAAAATCCTGTTTCCACTGAAGTGTAAATGACTCTTAAGTTGAGCAGCAAAGACAGAAGTCATTCAAGTTGTGGAGGTCACCAACATTTTGCTAGAAGTTCGATACCAGCACACAGCGACTATATTTGTGTGCATTAAAACCGACAGAATAGCTTTGATGCTTGCAAATTTGAATTTTCTTGTAGCTTAAACCTTTGAAAACAGTCAAACAATCAATCACACAGAATTTACCCATAGTAGAGAAGAAAAAAAACATATTTTTGTTTGATTTCATCACTCAACTTTACGTAGACTAAACACATTTTGATATCACCTACTTAAAACATGAAATTCATAATTCTCAATAAAAAAAAAAAAGTTTTAAAGGTTTTTGTTGGGCAAAGTTCAGTCAAAAACTTTGCAAAGTTTAAAAAGGATCTCTGTCTAAAGAGGAAGACTTTTTGACCACTGAAAACAACAACTGAACTTTGTTACTTCTTTTTACCAAAAGAAGACAAAAAAATTGTGAAATATTTTTCATTTCTATCTTTGCTTTGAAAAAAAAAAAAAAAATCTAATCTTCTGTTCTTGCCCCACAGCCAAGAGAACTCTAGTGACTCCATCACTTCCTCATCTCGGGCAGAATCAGGGAGGTCCCGACAAAATGGCGACAACTCAAAGCACTCACCTCAGGACGTCTCGTCGGAATCGTCGAATGGCAAAAAGGAGGAGGGAAAGCTGGTGTCAGAAAAGAAAGTCCAGGTAATGTCATGACTCAACAGTGCTAAAAAAAAAACAACAACAACAAAAAACATTTGTTGTGATTCTGTTGCTCAACCAAGATGTTCTCCAGGTCAATGCAAATGGTTTGTGCTACAGAAACAAACAAAAAAAGTTTTTTTTTTTACACATCATGATATCCTAATCAAACTTATTGTTTTTAAGTCTTTGATCCTCTTTTTTTCCATGACTTCCTCCTTTGTGTAACAATCTCATAATGCCTTCCTCCACAGCGGGTTAGTGTAGATTCTGGTTCAGAGGAAGAACAGACTGTAACCACACGAATCTTCAGACGCCGTCTCATTTTAAAGGTACCCTGAAAGCCTGGCGCAGAGGCTCGGCCGTGGGGCTTGGATTGGTTTGGTTTAGTGTGTGGTCTGTTCTGCATTAAAAAAAAAAAAAAAAAAAAAAGGTTTTGCTGGGGG
>OMNM01000137.1:36067-48675 GCA_900302745.1 Parablennius parvicornis
TCACACCGTGTCCCAGCATTGTGCCGCTGCCGCTCAGACGCTGCTGCAAGCCGCCGTCTCCTCCTCCACACTCACTCCGCACACTGTCGCGCAGCCATGGCGGATAGCGCAAGCGAGAGCGACACCGACGGCGCGGGGAGCAGCTCGGCCACCCCGATGTCGTCCTCCTCCGCGTCCAACTCGGGCAAGCCCAGCGTGGTCATCTCGCAGTTTCGCCTGGAGGAGCTGACAAACCGTCTCGCCTCGCTGCAGCAGGAGAACAAAGTTCTCAAGATCGAGCTGGAGACGTTCAAACTCAAGTGCAAAGCTCTGCAGGAGGAGAATCGGGACCTCCGCAAAGCGAGCGTCACCATTGTGAGTAACTGCGGCTAGGCTAGGCTAACTAGCCCCGCGCTGTAGCCCCACGCCGCTTGTTACACTGCGTTTTGTCAGCTAGCCGCGGCTAATGCTGTGTTGTTTGGAGCGAAATTGACAGCGTTAGTTACTATGTGTGCATTTACACATTAATCTATGCCATTTCATCATGTTCCAGTTGGAGCCCACTGCTAACTTTACTTAGCCACCTTGGTAGGCGTTTGCTTAGCAGCTCGTTTGCTTTGTTTTCTTGTAATTTCCTAGCGGCTAACAGACCTAGCTTCAGTGGCTAAGTTAAAAGGCGTCGGTTGTGAGGTGGGCGCCTCACGACGCCAGTTACCGGACTAGAGCTGGCTCATTTTTGGTCACCTGGTTACTCATTGCTGGGGCATTGTCACCATGTTATGAGCAACGATACCGCAAATATGTGAGAATCTGTAGCCTAGTAGCAGCGGCACTGGCCGTGCAGCGATGCGTCATGTGTCTCCATACTCAGTTAATCAGTCCCAGCTTCATAAAATGTGTAACCGATCTGTCAGATAGGTAGGAAGTATGTAGGCCAAACTTAGCGAGCTAACTGAATGCCACGCTCCTAAATGTTGGCAAGTCAAACCACACTGCGCCCTGACCACCCTCTCTGTAAATATGCAAAGCTTAACTGGCTGTTTGGTGTGTGTGTGTGTTGTCCCTCTAATAGTGCTTCAACAGCAGAGGTAAACTCCGCAAACGAGTCAGCTTTAAGGTTGATGAGGAATTTGGGGACTGGCAAGGACAGACGTATCATCATACTGTAATACTAGCTGTTGTCAAATCACAGTCATTCATCTCAGGGTCAGTGGAAGATAGAAAGCATCTCCATAAGCAAGAGTCCCTCAAATATCAGTGTTTTGACTCAAATGTATTCAACATACAGTTAATTTTGTTTTTGTCTAGCAGGTTAAACAAGGTCCCACTGGCTTTGAAGCAAGTTTTGATTTGATACCAGCATAAGAAATGTGAAAATGGAGATTAGAAGGTTATGATGAGGGCTCGTCCTTAAATTAGAGACCTCTCTGGCACACTAGCCTGTCTCCACATTGAATGTGATGCTAAAAAAGACATCCAGGATAGATTCTGCTGATTTGTAGCTGTCGCCAGCACAATTTCACTTTTTAGTCTTGCTGCGAATCGCCCGTTCACTGCAGTATTTTCAAGTCATTTGGGAAAATTATGCTTCCTCTTTGGCTGGCAGACTTCCCTGCACCAGAGTTGGACTGATTGGTACACAGTCTTGCAATTTAATCAGGAGAAAGGTGGAACACAGTTTGACGTGCCAGAACTATGAGTCGCTTTCACTGACATGTCCTCCCGTTTTCCTCTTGCAGCAAGCGAGAGCAGAGCAGGAAGAGGAATTTATCAGCAACACCTTGTTCAAGAAGATCCAGGCCCTCCAGAAGGAGAAGGAGACCTTGGCCGTTAACTACGAGAAGGAGGAGGAATTTCTCACTAATGAGCTCTCAAGGAAACTCATGCAGGTGACTGATCAAGCAAGAATGGTTTCTTATTAACAAACGCCATGGGAATTAGCCCAACAAGAGTTTGAACTTGTCTTAATTAAAGAAAAAATATTGCTTTGTCGGGCATGTTCATCCCCCGCTTGTGTCTTTGCGGGAGTTTTGAATGACTGTGCATTATCATCAACTGCATTGGTGCTCGCCTGGAGCCCAGAAAGGCTCAAGATGACTTCACTGCAGCTGCTAGCAACTCTAAATGACTCTCAAATTACTCTACTCCCGTCTGTCGGTTGCTTGGTTCAGTCCGCTTTCCACATCTTATTTTCCCAACTACACACACACTCCTCCACTTTCAGTAGATGGCTGTGGGCTCACTAATGGTTTGTTGATATCCGTAGAGGTAATAGTCTGAAAGCGTTGTATGCAAATGCCTCAGCAGACTTTGCTTAAAGTCATACGGATGAACATGTCTGGGCTTTTGTTGTTATCTTACTTGACATGAAACAGAGCTGTGCCTGCCAGCAGCCCGAGATATATTTTCAACTAATGGCCTTCAGCGTGCATACATGGGCATGGGGAACTCTCTTAAGGTGATAAATTGTTCCTGAAATGAATGTCAGTTATTTTAGCCAGTGCTTCTTGATTGATTCTTTCACTGTTTCTTTTGATAATTAAAGAGCCAAATGATATTTTAAGATATACATTGTGAAGAACCAGTAGATATTTCTAATTCCGGGAGGAAGCACAAACTGTTTCTCAACCGTACGATCATTCACAAAAGGAAGGTACAGAAAACACATTTTTGCACACACTGCTGATCTTCTGGTGTCGCTTACAAGCAGCCCTGGCCTGAAGGACGGAAGAAGTCATGGCACAAATATCTCTGCAAGGTCTCCACAGGCTGAACATGAACAAGCATTTTTTTTTTTCACACAGGCTTATGTGTAGATGGCATCGACCACACAGCACAGTGGGGTGGAGGCCTGCTCGACAATAGCTCGTAGAAAGGAGAGACTCTATGAAGACAAAAGACAGTTGTAGCTATGTTAATGAGAAGAAAATTGGCTGGTCTGGGTGTGGTGAAACCTTGTAGCCTGTTGTTTGAGCCAGGATCTTGCCTGTCTGCATGAATGTAAGCACTGTGTGATAAAACTAACCGTTGTTTTACTGTGTTCTTGCAGTTTCTCTTTGTAGCATAATGGAAATGTTTTTCTTCCTTTTCCCAATTTTTTTTTTTCTTCCTATAAATGAGTTTGCATCCTTTTTCCCTGTAATGACTAATCACTTATATAATCCATCACAGCGCTGTCCCATTTTGAATCAGTGCTGAACCGCACCCTTTTTGTACTGGTGAGCTGCCAAAGGTGGTTACTTTGGTTGCCAAATCATTATTTTATACTGTCTGTTCATGTGGAAAGTTTTATCCTGAACCCAGCAGAACTGTCTCTTGGTTTCCTTTTTTTTTTTTTTTACTTTGCACTAGATGTTCATGGTAAATCTGATGAAATGACATCAGTCTGTCCAGTACAGATCATCACCGGTGTCGTCTTGTGCTTTGACTCTTGTCTGATTAGCCTCCTTTTTTTTTTTTAATCATTTATTGTTCTCTCTTCCTTTCTAGCTCCAACACGAGAAAGCGGAGCTGGAGCAGCATTTGGAGCAGGAACAGGAGTTCCAGGTCAACAAGCTCATGAAAAAGATCAAGAAAATGGAGAACGAGACCATTTCGAAGCAGCTGACCCTGGAGCAGGTACGCCCGTGTGGCTAACAATTTGATTTCCGCAACCAGCTCCACTACATATGTCCAAAACTCAGTTCTTCCTACTGAAGATTGAACTGGAAAGAACATTTTGGTTTGTGGCTGGATGAAACCTGTGTTTGCTGAAGCCTCTTTGTGATGTTTCCATGATCTGATGGCTGGATTTGTCTCTGCATGTATGTTGCTCCACTGATTCACGTGTCGGATTGATTGTTATGTAACGCTGCTGTGAATCGTCTTCTGACAGACGTGAGAAAATGGCATGTTGACCAAAAAAAATGCGCCAGGCTTTCACCGGAAAACAGCCAGATAAGCATTTTATTTGAGTTTTTTTGTTTTTTTTTTGCAATACAACCCATTTTTCCAAGTGTTTTCTATCACTGCGACAGTCTCACGGGTGTCTACAGACAGCTCGCTCTGAAGAAGAGCAGCTTATCTTTGCAGAGACCTTGGCTTCGCTGTGTACTGTACGTGTATCTGAACGTGTATCTGAACTCTCAAGTGTCCTTTTATTCTCCAGTTGAGGAGGGAGAAGATCGACCTTGAGAACACATTAGAGCAGGAACAAGAAGCGCTCGTCAACAGGCTGTGGAAACGGATGGACAAGCTGGAGGCTGAGAAAAGGTACGGCGCAATTATACTTACGTGGTTAAGAAAAACAAAAGTTCCCCTCTGGTTTTCTTCCCGACACCAATTTTGTCTTTGCTAAATCTTTCATCCTCGTCTATCTTTCACTTACTCAAGCAGTTAAAAAAAAAAAAAAGTGTGACATCCGGCAGGCTGGCGCTGAAACCGCTCAATTAAAAATGGTCTGTTAAGCTTTAGTTTTACAAAATTAGCTTATGTTTAAGCTTCACAATAGTATTCAACTGTAACACTCTTGGGAAAAGTTGTGATTTCTATTTACTCACTTTATAACAAACTCACTAAATGTAATGTTTGTTTTTTTTTTTTTTTTTTTTATTATACAGTTTTAGGACATGAAATCAGCTGTGAAATTTCAAGATTTAACTGGCAACATGAGGTTTTTCATACATTAGGACTTAAAGGGCTCTTTGGATAGGTTTTCAGAAGATTCACTGTGAGGTAATGGTCTCCAGAAATATGCATCAAAGTAGGTGAAATCTTCATTTTGCACTCATTTCAGAACAATAACGACTGGTGTGAACACAATTGTGTACGTGCAGGTTTTCCCTCAGGTTATATGTGCTGCATATTTCTTGATGCAACATTTTGATAGAAACTTGTATGTCTAGTATCTATTCCTAAAAACAAGCAATAGTGCATCTAAGCTTTGATTCATTGTAACATTACCAACAGCAGTTCTCTGTCAAAGATGGTGGTGACTCAGATCCACTTTAATATTGCTCTGTGTAGCTTTCTGTTCATACTAGCCTTTGTAGCATCAAAACATGCAAACGGCTTCAGAGGCAATTTGTCTTATCAGTCAGTACAAGATAATGCCGTGTCCTGCACTAAATACAATTCATGTGGGAGTATTGTGAAGGTTTATATATCAACTTCACTCCCCGGCAGCTTATAAGATTTATGAAGGTGCCAGAATAGCACATCTGCTCCATTCTGCTGCACACTTTGATATGTATTACTTGCTCCTGAGTCCACGCTGCGTTCAGAATCCGGAGTCACTGCACCGGAGTTGGTGTGAAAAGACAAGGAGAACTTTGTCTGCATGATGGGGGGGCTTTCACGCCTCCACAAATGTAATGGGCTAAGGCAACAATTACTTGAGTATTTGTTTGTTGTTGATATTCAACATATTTAACCCATCCGTGCATGGCTTAAAAAAATGTCTTGAGTTCAAATACACACCGATGTTTGATTGTTTATTAATCCTTTTTGTTGTTGTTTTGTTTTGACTTGTTACAGCAACATTTTATATATATATATATATATATATTTTTTTTTTTTTTTCTAACCCAGAATCCTTCAGGAGAAGTTGGACCAGCCCGTTTCGGCTCCCCCCTCCCCACGAGACGTTTCCATGGAGATCGACTCACCAGAGAACATGATGCGGCATATCCGCTTCCTGAAGAACGAGGTGGAGCGGCTGAAGAAAAGCCTGCGCACCACTGAGCTGCAGCGTAAGTGACCGCTGGGCTGTCATGTGATTGGCGGGAGGGCAGAGACCCTCAAGGGTTGATTGAGAGCGTGATCGGTTGGACGGATCCTCAGATTAGCGTCGGGAGGCAGATTCATTGTACACCAGTGCTTGTCTTGTTTTACATTGAGCACAGAGAACAGGATACGTTGTGACACAGTTTTGCGTTGTGTCTTTCTGAGTCACTGGTCACGTTACACTCAGAAGGAGGATTTAATGCTGCACAGAAGTCAAGTACACACCTCTTAAGTATGGCCAAATTAACACTGAGCTGTTCACAAATTACCTTCTCAATTAAATGGATACCCTGAGCTCCGTTTTCAACAAGATTTCAATGGCTCTGAATCGGTGTCAGATGTTCTCTGCCTCGCATGCTGACATTTTTCCTATTTATAAATAAAGGGAATTCTGTTATCTCTTAGTTTGGCAAGTAATCTGAAGCATTTCTCATGTGTTTCTCTGTCTCTTTTTAGGCCAACTTTGATCAATACTCATCTGATTTGAAGTGAATACACAAGAAATTCTTCAGACTTTGACAAATGTACTTTTATATTTCCACATGCCGAGATAATTTCTCAAGAAAGGACGGAATCTTGTGACCATGCTGAGTAACAAAAACTACCGCAGAGTCATCTGCTCGGAAATACTTCCTAATGAAGATGCCAGTTCTTAGTTGATCATTTGAGGAGGTTTTGGCAAAACTCCTCTCAGAGCTAAATAAAGTGCATCCAGACTGGATCCGGCCTCACTTGTTGCCATGTAATGTTTGTTTTTAATTAGATGTTTTTAGACATTGCAGTGAACAGATTTTCTAAAAATGTGAGCTGAGCCTTATTGGCCAGATTATTTTTTTTTTTACATGTGCATTTGATCATCCTTTTGGATGAAAACTTGGATTTTCTCAATTTCAGGAAATGATAGAGTAGCTTCAACAGCTTGACTTGTTTGACCTTAAATACATGATGTATGTGGATGCTTAGTAAATTGTTTCCACAGAGAGTGATTCTTGTCTGTGGAATACATTAAATCGTTAGGCTAAGATAGGATATTTCCACAGCGCACTATCAAATACATTGTTCTGAACATTGACGTAGTGTAGCAGGTCTTTTGTGCAATACTATTGTTTATTCCCTGTGTTCACCACTAGAGGGAGATGCCAGTCCAACCTTTTAACACATGCGTCGAGAAATGAGGTGACACGTCAAAGCTGCTGCTTTCCTCTCCAGTAATTGTTTGTATAGATTGACAGTGACCCACTTTGTCTTTTCAGAAATAAAAATGTATTGTCTTGTAATATTTGACTTGTACACTTTAAAGATCCATCGGAGGCGTTCGGTGTACTCCCATTGATGTGATTTGACCATGATGTGAGGTGTTGACACGTTTACTGTGTCTCCTTGCAGACACGGAGAAACGCGCCCAGTACATCGAGGAAGAGCGACACATGAGGGAGGAGAACATCAGGCTGCAGCGAAAGCTTCAGAGAGAAATGGAGCGTCGAGAGGCCCTGTGCCGACAGCTGTCGGAGAGCGAATCCAGTCTGGAAATGGACGATGAGAGGTAGAGGATGCAGCAGCAGGGCAGATGATCGTTAATGTCACAATCACTCCTCTCATGCATAATATCAAGAAAAGCTGACGCCCCAGATGCACTTGTTACGCTACCCCGATTTTGACTTTAATCTTTTAGTAAAAAGATGTAACAAAAGATAGACAACCTGTAATGTGCATACGTATTAATTTGCAACAAATTTAGTCAAAAATCAACTTGTATGTGCCAAGTACATTTTATTTAGGCCGAGTGATCTGGACCATTTAGGCCAGTCTGCCTTCATTCTTTGAGCAAATAGTGAATTTGAAGCTTCTTTTTGTAACTCACAGCTAATGACTTCACACAGAAGGGTTGTGCCCAGATGACCCTGGACTATAAAAGAAAAATAAAGTTAGTTGTGGTGCCTCTGAGCCTTCAAGTACACATGCATGAATATTATCTTATCCTGACTATGACGTAATTTTGCAAGGATGGGCATTGTAAACATCCTATCCTTATCTTTTTACTCCAATGCATGGACTTTATTGTATATTGTATAACTGTCGTATTATTCCTTTTTGAAGTGTTGTATTATTGCTTAAACACACCGTGTGTTATGAACCAGATAAATTTAAGGAAATTGAACATTGAAGGACGTTTACACAAGCTCTTTTAACGATTCTGTTGGTTGCATCTTGTAAATGTTATCATTCGACCTAACATTTGCATAATTCTGAATGTTGGTGCTGCTGTCAACGGTCGTACGCTTAGTTGCATAATGTTTCACAAACATGACAGTGGAGTTTGTCATCTCATCATTTACAGTAGTTGAAGTCATCCAGCATTTGGAACAAGTTTATTCTGGGTGTGTCGCCGCTTTCGGGTCATATTTTAAAATGATATGCAGAAAAACGGAAGATTGTTTCCACTTGTACAACAGACCGTATGAGCAGAATATGAAAGCCAAGTTTTTTTCATGACACGCATACTACAAACATATGAATGAGATTTACATAATAGAAGATATCTTTCAATTAGCTAGAAGGAAAGACTGTGAACTGTGTATTAGGCGTTGTAAACGCATAATTGTAAATTGTGATTTTCACTAAAACGGATGTTCCATCTTCTCAGGTACTTCAATGAGATGTCTGCACAGGGTTTGCGAGCGAGGACGGTGTCCAGCCCGATTCCCTATACGCCCTCCCCCAGCTCCAGCCGGCCCATATCTCCTGGTAAGTTCAATCCAACAATAAAAACCACCTTTGGTACCAGTTGATTGCTGCGTTTTGGAAGACAATAAGATTTTATCCTTGCAATAAAGTGTGTCCGACGCCGTGTCATCACGTATATGTCAAGTCATTTATTGGCTGCTGATGTTGTATGTTTCTGGTGTTGGTTTGTCGCTTCCTGTGCACATTGTTCGGCTCAGGGTTTCCAGGGAGTGAAATTACAGGAAAACCTATGAAAAGAAAGGGGGAGGGGGTCTGGGGATGGAATGGAATTAATAGAATGTTATGGAAGAACTTTTCAGTGCACTCTGGTTAGAATATGTTAATGGCTGTCATAAAACATGTCGAGCATAACGATACACTTTCTTCAGAACGTTGGTCTGTTTCACTGCGAGTCATGTGAATTGATTAACTAACTACCTGCTGGTGGCAGAGGATTCTTCTTTCAAATGCGTTTATTGCCGATAGATCAGCCATTGATAGTGATATCTTTGATTGAGGGAATAAAAATAAATGAGGCTGTGGGATTACTTTCACTCACGGCTGCTCTTGTTTTAAGACGTTTGTTCCCAATAAAGATCAAATCGGTACTGGAAAATGGGCTCCAGCAGTTTTTGCGATATCACACAACACGAGTTATAAGTATTACCGACGCAAGACAGGACTGTAATTGGGGAGTAAACATACTGTAAAGTTAAGTTTCAGGTGCAAAATTACCATTTCGAGAACAGCTGATGTGAACATCAATCTGTGGAGATGCACAAATAAAACCACCATATGATCTGAATATACTGAAACACTGCAGCCTGCCCACACTGTTGCCTCAGTAATGGTCTCCTTATCCTCACACATCTCCTACTTTCGCTGGTTCCGAGGCCACTGTCCTCCTCGTTGCCGTCGAAAGCATGTGACATGCAGCATTTTCATTGGTTTGAATTACTTGTGAACAATGTGGAACACCTGTAGCCGGCTTCTCATCTCCATGATGTGATCAAGGCAGCCCGGCATTATTTCTGAAGGCTCCAGTGTTGTTATGCAGAAATGGGCATAAAAGCAGGAGCTGTATGTCAGATCTCAAGTCCCAGACCCTGCTTTTTTAAGTCCTATTGCCATAAGGAAACGGTCTTTATTTTAGTTGGATCAATATGGCACTCATGAAACTAGGTGAAAATATGGAGATATTTGCATTGACATTGACTTCCTCAATCGGTCAATGTACTTTTCCTGCAGAGGAAGTTTTCCCATCCTCTTTTCTTAGATGACATCTGATCAAAATAACATGATTATCAAAATCATGAAATAGTTGTCATGCATTTCATGCTTATTTCTGTGAAGCACACTTGGGCTCTTGACGCTGCAACAAATCTTTATTTATTGACACAGAATCCTGGATTGTTTGTCCTCTCTTGTTGGTCTCTGGTGATAAACAAGGAGTTTCTGGACATTGTCATGGAGAGGAAGTGGACATTGATTTAAAAAGACTTATAGATAGAAAAACAATACAGTATAACACACACTGTAAAAGATATTATCAGGGATTGCAATAAGGTCAATAATGTATGTTCTCTTTAAATTCCAAAGTGCTTGAGGCAGTAGTCATTTCAGGCTTGGCCAGACATGTTGGTGCAATCCGGGAAAATACCAAATTACAACCGAAATATTTTCTTCATAAACAAGACCACGCTGTCGTTTTAATGCTTCATTAGTCAGGTCCCTGGAACCGGCGTCCAAGTGCAGAAGTGATGGCGCTCGATTTGAGTTGATGTTTAAACCACGGCCCCTCTCCTCTCGCCTCTTCTGTTCCAGGCCTCTCATATGGCACCCACACAGTTGGCTTCACTCCTCCAGCTACACTGTCCAGAGCTGCCATTTCCCACTACAACACGCCTGCCCTGCACGTCCACGGAAGCTCCTCTCACGCCGTAGCAGTAAGTAACATCCACCCACACCGTCTTCACCAGATACGCGCCACACTGAGGCTTCTGCTTTCTTACCCGGGAGCTGTTTGTAAGCCAAATCTGAACTGATGTAGAGAAATAGTCAAGGACAGCGTTGTCACGTGGACTGATCGAGTCTTTATTTCTATCGTTAGGATTGTTGGGTTGCCAGGTCAGTGTGAAATCAGTAGGAAAAACTTGAACATTGCACAGACTGAGCTATTCTTTTAAGAATCATTTAACGTGTCCTCTAATGTTGATGTCTTCCATTTAGTCAAATATTTGATACTAAATATTAGATGATGAAGAGTCCTTTTTGAACTATACTTAGCTTGAATATTGTCACTTTTCTCATCGTTGAACCCGTTTTTTCTGTCATCTTTCAGATTGACTTGTATCACATTCTCACCACTTTGCACTGTTCAAGGTTCATCTGTTGGTTTTACTCCAGTTGAAACATTTTTGAATCAACAGTGTAGGAGTTTTCTGAACTTGGCCCTCTGACTCATTATTCCAGAGTTAGAAAATGTCTGTATCTCCTTCTCGCGGTAGCGTTGCCAGGTTGGTGCTATCTGGGTCACTGTGACACCGTCTTGACTGAGCGATGAGGCAGTTTTGGACTAATCTGCAAGCTTTCGGGAAGATTTTCAATCCACCGCCAACTATGACCTCACTGAGTTTTGTTTGTTAAATTCATCTTTTCGAGACTTCGTTTCAGATGACATTTTTTTTTAAACATAAATACAACGATGATGGTGCGAGTAGTTTGAACTGTCCATTTCGAAGCTGTTATCATAAATGGGTTTATGGTAACTGAAGACTTTAGCCTCCTCGTTCAGTCTTTGTTGCTTTGCAACATTTTACAAAACGTACAGAATCCTACTGGCTGAAAACACTGAAGTAGATTTATGAACCGGCAACTGAAGTAGAATTAACAGTGTTTTCCTAAATGATTGAATTATTTCAGCCCAGCCTATTCTTTCCATAGTTAAACCTTTTCATGCACTCTGAGCCGCCTTCCTCTCATTCCTGACTATTAGAACATTTTCCGTTGACACTTGTCCCTTCACCACGGAGCCCACCCAGAAGTTAAACTCTGTCTGGGAGAGTTGCTCCTCAGACAGATTAGATTTTCTCAGAACCCTCTTTCTTTCTTTCTTTTCTTCCTTTTTTTTTTTTACATTTGTTTGATTTGATATCTCTGTGAGAGTTAGAACAAGATCCTGAGACTTACAAATGTCACTACTGTAGGTCTGTAATCATACTATACTTCTGGATTGTGTAGCTTATTGGCAATAAGCACGTAGCAAAATTTGGATGAATGTATTTATGAAAGGCAAAGGTAAAACCGTGTTTTTGTAAAGGACAGATTGAGTCTACAAAGATGAGTGTTTGAAATGAAATAACACAAAACACGTGGCAAGGAATCACTTGACTAATGCAGCAAGCGGTATCTTGTGGAGAAACTTGCGCTCCTGTTTTGAATCAGTTTGCGCATATTTAGTCATAAAACTCAGGTTAATTCACTGGTGGCTAATAGTTTATATAACTTCACTCACCTCAGGAGTGTTTCATTTCATGAGGTCACCACAAACCAATCAAATCAGAGACGAGCTCGTCTGGCTCAAGCACAAGTATGTCTGGCAACGTCAGTTATTTGTTTACGTTGAGAAAAACAAGTGCATCCAATCTCAACCTGCTTTGTTTAGTCTCCATTGACCAACCTGACAAATGCTCGTCTGCGAGAAACCACCAGGTTGTAAAACATCTTTTCATAAGTTAATAAGTGTTTATGTCGCCGTCAAGAAACCACCAGGTTGTAAAACATCTTTTCATAAGTTAATAAGTGTTTATGTCGCCGTCAATCAGCTATGTCAACGATTCAGGGAGCATTAAAGGATTGAAACTTGTGTGAGGATGATTCTCAAAAGCTTATTTTTTGGTGTTATTTCCACACAGCAGGCTTGTACACACACCAGTGACTTCACAAGGCCAGATGTTATACAGATGACACGTTTGTTTATTTACCTTTTCCCTCTCTTTCACCCCCAGCGGCCCTCCCCGAGAAGAAGCACCAGCCCCGACAAATTCAAACGTCCAACGCCACCCCCCTCCCCCAACACACACTCAGGGGCCTTCCAGGCTCAACCTCCGCTCCCCCCACCAGCTCAGCCCATGGTCCAGTCC
>OMNM01000140.1:0-26573 GCA_900302745.1 Parablennius parvicornis
CAAATCACTGCCATGGGAGCATTTAGCTTCCCACATACACTTCAACTCGTTGATTCAATCAGTTAACGGGGTTGACGTTTCTTGTAAACTTCTGGTGCAGACTGAGCAGTAAATCCCTTCAGATTACACATACTGTTGGAAATAAAGCTGCCTATAAATCATTTGTTGATTCACACTGCACCTGATATATGGAGTTATCCTTTGAATAAAAGTGGTATACACCTGGTGCATATTCTCTATGAACTGCATTGTATGTTTTTTGCCCCATGGCTCACAGTGAATGATTTCAAACATATTTAAACTCTATAAAGAGATTATCGTTAAGCTTCTTACGCAATATTAACAATATAAAATGTCATACTCGCCTTTCTAGCTCTAAAAATTGGTATGAATTTGCAGGTGACATTCATATGTGCAAACCACAGGCTCAAAAAGATCAAGTGCACAAACAAGACAACGTGTCAGTAATTCCCATAGCCGGGAATTGGTAGAGTGAGCCCCAGCGTCGTCATCACCTGCACTGCGTTCTGCAACAAAGCAGGTCCATCTGGTTTATCGAGTCTTCACCCTGCACCAGCTCCACCACTTTAACCAGATAAACACGTGTTGGTGGCACTGCTAACCACTAATTATCATCATTATGAGAATCCTACTTTAGCCTCAGCACATAAAGTGCTGCCTTAAAGCGTCATAGGTCCAAACATTATCCAGGTAATGTTGCACAAGTTTTCTCTTCTACATTATGAAATAAGAACTTTTTATTTAAGATTGATACAATAATCATATCTTCTTGCCTTTGTAGTGCTGATCCCAAAAAAAGCTAGCTATGTCTAGGTTAAGAAGTCATTACAGAGTTCATCAGAGAGCACCGCCCTGTTTTTAGTTATAATATGAAAGAAACATCACACTGATTTCTGATTGGTTGTTTTCTTGATACAGCGAAACAATCTGGAAGTGTTTGGAAAACAGTGCAACATGACCGTGTGCTCACCAGTTGTTTTCAACAAAGCAGCTGACTGTACATTGATGTTGGTATCTTTAATGACTCAGAGAGACTTTGCAGGATATGCGCAATGATGATGAATCCTTCCACCATCGGCCTTGTTCCCTCATGTTTTTCACCACGAAGAGGAAATGAGAATCAATCCTCAAATGCCTCTTCCTGAGTTTTGCCGTAGTTGTGCAAAGTGTAGTCAAAATGACTGGTATACTGTAGATGTATATAAAACACACACAATGTGACTCAGCGAAGTGTAAATTTGTACTTGAATTCAGCATTAAACTGTGTGTTTGTTTTAGAAAGAAAGAGACTACTTGTGAAGTTAATAGCTTACTTTGTGACTGTCTGTATTAAGTAAATGATTTCATACTGAAATGATTAAGTTGTACTCTGCATATCCGCTTCTGACCGAGGGAAAGTACAGGAATAATATGGGTAATCACTAAAATAACACAGGTCTTGTTGAAATTCCCGGTTTCTTTTTCCTGGATGACATCACCAAGCAGAGGCGTTGCACATTTCCCAGCTCGGCTTTTAATTCATGGAAAACTAAAGGAGAGAGTATGCCATGCTGCCCAACGCCACCCATCAGCACTGTTGATGGTTTCCATAGTGATTATCTCCTAACTCAAGTTGAATGTATAAAAAATTAAAACAAAAAAAATAATACTTGCGGGCTCCTGTGTCATGGCTGTAATTTTGTCTGGTGGACCACATGGCTCAGAGATGGTGAGGTCAGTCTCTCCGCACACAATGCTTCATTCAGGCTCGCTGTCAGCGAGGTCTTTATGCAGCTCTTACTCGCTGCTAATACGTCTCCAGTTTCCTCCTCAGGGTATCCCCCCCCACACACACACACACACACACACACACACACACACTTTCTGTCACTTATTCTTTCTCATTCTCACTCTCTGTTTCTCTCAGTGTCTTTCTCTCTGCTGGACGCTTCTCTTTCCTCCTGTCAGATGAGCATCTCTTCACTTTGCTCTTTCTCCAGTGAAACACGAGATCCCTGCCAGATGGGAGTTCTCATAAATTCCAAGCCGTGTGTCTCACATTTTAGCTTGGAAAGAGAAAATGAATGCATGCACAGCCAGCATGACAGTCGGTGCTGCAACAAGAAGGAAAAAACTGCCCCCAGAAAGCTGCTTTCAGTAGAGTTCATCAAATCTGTTTTTGCATGTAGGGAGGTGGTTGTGATTTACATGATAGCCACGTTTCATATGTCCTTCCTAAGTGTTGGATCTAAATCACATCTATAGTGGAACGTCGAAGCCTTTAATACTCTAAAAAGCATTAACAGGATGATAACTGAATCTTGGAGAGCCATTATGTGAGTCTCTTACCAGAGGAAGCCTTTTAACACAGGATGTTCTATCAAAGCCGCAGAGGCTCGACTTCACAAACATACAAATACGTGTAGACGAAAGGTCATGTATTGATTGTTTGGCTGTTGTTTTTTTTCCCTCAAGCTTTAGTTAATATTCGGGCCCCCAAGTGGTATATGAAAGGTATCTGGTCAACAAACTAACCACGTCTATGATGCCTCACTGATGCTGATGACTTCCTGTGAAAGGGAGCAGTCTAAATACATTTTCTCTCATTTATATCCCAGCACGCTGACCTCCTTGAACCCTTCTAGTCTTAATATCAATTGCCCCTTTTTGTAACGCTCTCTTTTATCGTATGTCCCTTCTTCCATTTCCCTCACAGTCTTCTTCATCACAGGAGTTACTGCACCAGTTACCCTTTCAGCCCACACAAGATGATCTCCATTTCCTCTTCAAACATTTCCGGAGCACAGAGAGTGTGGCGGACGAAGAAGGATCCCATCACTCGCCTCCTGTCAGGCTTCGATCACGCAGTCTCAGGTATGAAGTCAGACTGTATTCTTAATGTCAGTGTTTCAGTGTTACATAAACATGTGTCACAGTTGACACACTCATGAATACAAGGCGATTTGGTGTTGGATTAGCTTTTCAATAATTGTACGCGCCATCTTACATGCTGCTCTTTTTGCTGATTAGAAAAACAATCACATTTAACTCCAGAACATGACAGTTGTCATTTATTGCATGGTGTAGTGAAAGTAACTTGTCTCCAGGTTCATCAGTGGCACGTTGCTGTTTTAAGGCAGTAGAAAGCAAATGAAGAGAACAACTGAAATGGTGTCAAGTTAATGCACTCATTTGTTACTTATTTCAGGAACACTAACAAAAAGTGGCTGACTGCCTGGTTTCACAGCACTCTTTTATTTATATTCATAGAGACATGCAGAAACACCCATAGAAGTAGTATATCTACCATAAACCTAAAAATCTACTCCGCAATAGACACACCTGGTTCTTAAAGGATTTCTTTTTCTTTTGCCAACACACCTTGTTACAATATTTCCATGTCAATCACCTTTCAAGATCAAGCTTTTATCTTCAGCACAAAATTAAATTATTATAGCAGTAGCTTCAATATCAAGTCGTACTTAGGGATACATGTTCTCCTGCACATTACTACACTTATACAAGTTATTAAGCAGACATATATTAAAAAAAAAAAAAAAAAGGATGTCTGCTGCCCTGGAGCAGAGCTGTAAACATAAATATGGACATATTTGGACAAACTGCTGCAAAGCCTAGAGCTGACACTAGTCAGCCCTATGTTTTATAACATCTTTCACACGTGATTATAACAAGAGAAATACTGTCTGGAAAGTTCAGAATATGCCGAGATAATTTTTTTGATGCGGTTGTGGGGAAAGAAAAAAAAAACTTGGGTACCCTGGATTGAAACGGCACACGTCTGCGTCGTTTAGCCTCACTGAAACTATCTGCTGCAGCGGTGTGGAGCTGCCAGCTCCCGTTTTATGATATGCTGTAGTGGGTGTTGGCAGCATCTTTATGTGGTTGTTCTCCAACATGTCCCGGCTGTGGATGCTTCACAGAGACATGGTATCCACTAATGCTCACAGCCAAGCTATAACTATCAGCCACCGTAACACATTAGATTAACAGACTTGCGAAGCTAATCAGATTCTATAATGCAGTTATGGCCACAGATGAGTGACATGTGTCACTGCTGTTTTAATATAGCTCCGTAGGGTGTGTAAAGTATATCTTAGCCTCAAATAGTTCCCCACTGGGTTCGCGTTTTCTATCACCCTCAAATAAAACCACACCGCATGTGCAACTGTTGTGGCTCTCCAGAAATAGTCAAGTGAATGTCACATATTGATATTGTAATTTGTAGTATGCAGGGTGTCGTAAAGGAGCACTCCAGATCACTATTTTCAACACTTGTGTTGACAGTGCACTGATTTGCAACGTGTATGAATCGTTTCAAAAGGCAGCCCCTTGAAACTGAAGCCCTGAGCACACAACAGATGTGTTCATGGATACTGCAAATGAGAACATGAGCCGAATCACATCAGTGTGATTTGAACATGCTGTGTTTACGACCTGGTGAGGCAGTAAACACGATGAGTCACACATTTGCCATACACACTTAAAAGATATTCCTACATTTTGTGTTGATAGTATCATATTAGTCAAATTAGAAGGCCTTCTCACTTTGACAAGGCTTACATTTGTAAACATGTTTTACAACTCAAGTCACCTTTATATGTAGATGTTAATTTCCTGAAATAGTCGATAAAATGACATGGCATTTAACAATCATTAACATTTTTAAATGCAGTCATTTTGCAGAACTTAATAGTTATTTCTGTGCCATTGTTTTGTACACAGTGTCCTCAGCTTATCTCTTGTACAGTGCTGCCTCGCTAGTTTCATTCCACCTATCATTCACCTCATGCTATCATTCACCCTGCCATCCAAATACATTGAGACACAGCATCTAAAGCCTTTGAACGGTTTGTTAAACATATGTATCTATCACTTGTACCTACTTTGTCATCCCTCCATGTATGATCAACAAACCACTGGTCAATGTGTGGCTCAGTTTGGTGTCCACAGTTCACATTCAACATGCTCCTCTAGTTTCCGAGGCCCTGTGCCGCTGTAAAGTTAAGGTGCTGAATATTAGTTACCAAATATATGGAAGCAAACCCATTTCTTTCAGACCAATTACCAATCAAAATATATAGAGAATAGACAAGTAATATAAAAGTATACAAGATTTTCTCTAATGGTCTGTTTGATCTGTTTTTCTCACTAACCCGGTTCTCATGCAGCCCTGGGCGGACGTGTGGTACCTTTGACAATGAGATTGTCATGATGAATCATGTCTACAAAGAACGCTTTCCAAAGGTATGCTCAGTCTTGAACTTAACTCTATATTGGAATGGCCCTTTTTTTTTTTGTCTGAATTGTATATAAAAACAGGTCACTGTACACTGTACACATGAATTTCCTTTTCTGTGTTATGTATGGAAACCAAAACATGACAATATAAAGCTCTTGTGATTCACTATAACCAGTAGACTTCAAATGTTTCCTGCTGTGGCTGTTTTACACTAAGTGGTCCGGTTTGGTTTCCTAGGCGACGGCCCAGATGGAGGGTCGGCTGCTCGACATCATTGCAGAATGCTCCCCAGGCACCGCTCTGCCCCTGGCTGACGGCGTGCTGGGATTCATTCAGCACCAGCTGGTGGAGCTCGCCAGAGACTGTCTGGACAAGTCCCAGAACGGCCTGGTCACCTCCAGGTACTTTGTGGAGCTGCAGGAGAAACTGGAGAATCTGCTGCACGAGGTGGGCGTTTGTCATAGTCAGGAATTGACTTTTCCATTTGCTTCTAAATACATATAATTCTGTTAATTATTCCGACGTTCAGTCGAAGTGTGTTTTCTCAGAGATGCTGCCAGTACATTGATTGTTGGTAACGCAAACTGCCTCTGTGACCTTGTATTGCAACACAGTGGTTGTGCTAGGACACTGAAATGAAATGGCCTGTTTGATTGTTAGTCGTTGGTGGTGATTGTAGGCCATTAGCCAGAAGTAGTGTGGTCACTCTGGGCCATCACATAGATGTGTCCAGTGGTCAAGTCTTTGATTATGTAACGATGGATGACGTAACCCAGTCAGCAATAATTTCTCTGCAGAAAATGCTGCCTTCTGCAAAATAGATTACAGCTTCTGTGAGAGACTTGGACTCCGAATGGCTTTCTCTTTTACTCAGAAAGTTGGATAATTTATATGTTCTTTTCATAATGCTGCCAGATTAATGCTGTACATCAAGCATGTAGCCATTAATCAGTTTAATTTCCACTGGAGTTTTTTTTGTGATGGTTTCTTCCTGTCAGTCATTACATTATTAGTCTAGCATTCACTGTTTGAATATATACTAATTTGCAAATGTGCAAAATCAGGCGGTGCACAACTCCAAGTCTGTCTCTGTATAACAGCCAAGTGACCTCCTGCATTTACCACCTGTAGCACTTTTTTTTTTTTTTTCCAGCCAACTCTTTGGCCAAAGTAGGGAAATGTTCTCCAAAGATAAAGAGACCATGGCTGCTCCCAAAAGTGGAGTGCAAGAAAGAGAAATGAGTATTGATGCAAGATGTTGAAATAGCAGCCACGATCCATTGAGTCCCTAACAGATAGTGTAATGAGATGAAATGGATGCTAAAAATATGAGGCTGAAGTGCAGACTGCTGGATGAGCTGTTCTGTCTCACGGCTTATACCGATTGGATTAAATATCAGTAATAATCCATCATCCTCTGTCCTCTCCTGATCAGGCGTACGAGCGCTCAGAGAGCGAGGAGGTGACCATCATCACCAAGCTGGTGAAGAAGATTCTCATCATCATTTCCAGGCCTGCCAGGCTGCTGGAGTGTCTGGTAAGACTAGCTGGCAGACTCGCTAATGACACACCTGCACACGCAATAGAAAATGTTAACGTTCACCGTGTCAAAGCCTCGAACAAAATATCTCCCACTTCATGTGCAAGAGTAAGAGTGACTCACGTGATGATACACTGCAGTGGTAATTACCCAGGGGCCCGTTGGAATAAACCAACAAGTTAATGTTGCTCCTTAGCGTGGCGAGTTTGCACCCTAATCATCTGTAAATCTTTTAAACTTTTTTCCATCTGGCTTCTTACCAACCCTATCATGAAGACTCCACGTCTGTTTGCTGCTCTAACATTCACTCTATGTGTCATTTTATCAGCAGCAGTTGACACCCTACACACCTCAGTCTTAAATTTTCTCCTGCTGTTTAGGCTGCAAACATATGTCACGTTGCTCTCGTCTGATCTCCCCTACTAGTTAATGATTTGATTTTTTACAATCAGTCAGCACAGTTCATTGAAGTTTAATTATTTGTTTTCTCTCTTTCCACTAGGAGTTTGACCCTGAGGAGTTTTACCAGCGTCTGGAGGCAGCCGAGGGTCAAGCGAAGGTCGGCCATGGCATTAAAACTGATATTCCCAGATACATTGTGAGCCAGCTGGGCCTCACCAGAGATCCCCTGGAAGGTACAGCAAACATGTTTTAAGTTTGTTCTGAAGCATTTTGACACATGGGGTGGATTTTACTAGTTGGCTATGACTAGTATCAACATATATTTAAAGTATTGTCTTAGCTGTCTTTACTATAATTTTTTCTTATTCAATCAATTTTCACTAATCAAATAATCAGTAAGTCATAACTTCTTATATTCATAGACTCAAATGTATCTTATTTTATGAGAATAGAAAAATAGCCAAAACAACAAAGAAAACAATGGCATTGTCTCTGCCATCTTTTTTTCCTAATTTTATTCTCATTGTCATAATATTGACTCATTTTATCTTTATGGAGATTTTTCCTGTCTGGCCTTTTTAATGTTTCTAAGAAACAAGATACTTAGTATGTGTGATTTGAACCTAGGTCAGCTGTTAATGTGACATTTGTCAAATGTCCCATTACAGACAAAAAAAAAAATCAAACAATGTGCTTCTTGGTTTAGGATTATTTGTGTCATGAAACATAGTATGCATACTTGTACAACTTTTCACATTGTTGTCCAGAACAAGAATCATTTGACCAAAAAACAAACAAACTGATTTAGTTTTTATGGTGTCTTCTGTTGCAGAAATGGTCCATTTAGAACAGACAAGTCCGAGTCACCGAGCAGCTAGCAGAGAGTCTGATGACTCAGGAGACATGACGCCTGTACAGGTATAAGCTCACATCAAAGCAGGCTGCAGACACGCGGATCAACGCGTTTCACCTCTCACACCTTTCTGATTAGTAATGACTGAGTACTTTGAACCATGCGTCCAACTTGTGCTCGGATTGTCTGCTATTAAACTATTTAAAGTGGATGCGGACACGCCCTGTGTGCACTCACTCCCTGTCCTGAGGTCATGAAATTATAGCCTTGAGTGGTTAATGAAGTGCTTGTTTATACAAGAAAACAGAAACAACTTAAATCGTCACAATAAACCCATGGAGTGCACACATTCATGCTTTTCAGAATGGATGCAGCAGATGCAGGCCTCTTATTTTCCTTGTCTTTTTTTCTGGGGGTGTGTGATTCAGAGTCGTGCCGCATGCACTCCTCCTCGCAGGAAACCACTGGAGAGCGACTTCGAAACTATAAAGCTCATTAGCAATGGCGCCTATGGGTGAGTAAGACAGACTTCTTTGTGTTTAACTGACTCGGGTCACTTTTTGACACCACAGACAGGCAAATAAAACAGAATAGAAACAAAAAACAGGATGTATTTTTGGAGTATTTCTGTGTTCACACTGAGAATTTGACCGGGACATTTCTTTATATATATAATCTGGATGACTGCATTGCTTTCAATGTAAGATGACACTTAAGGCTTTTTCAGACACGATCTTGTATTTATGAAGACATAAAAACAAAATCTTCAGTATAATCTTCTATGAAGGTTTCAAACATATGGCCCGGGGCTCAAATTGAACCCATCAAATGATCCAATTTGACTCCAATGCGATGACATGCAGAGATTACAAAGGAGACCATTTGCATATTCTCCTTGTGCATTCATTATTTGTTTTTTTCCTGGTTGCTCCGGTTTCCTCCCACAGTCCAAAAAAACATGACATTTGAGCCCCATAAATTGCCCGAAAGTGTGAATGTGTATGTTTATTCCCTGTTTGCTCTGCAGAGGACTGGCTACTGATTCGGGATGTAATCTGCGTTTGCTCGTTGTTAGCTTTGAGAGCTTCACCACCCTGCAACCTTGCATAGAGTACAGCAGTATAGATAATGAATGGACAAGGCAGATACAAATGGCAATTAAAATAATGAACTACTATTCCTCATTAGTCCGTATTAAGCAGACCTCAGTGTAACATCAGGCCCTTAATATTAGACCCCGAATTTTAGACTCAATATTTTCGACCTATTTCCAGAGAGGAAAAAAAACCCATCTGTTTTATATTTGAACCAGTATGTTTTAATTCATCTGTGAGTTATTTCTGTATTTGGCTCATAGATTTTAATTTCATAGTATTCTTGTAAAATCTGTCATTATGAAGAGTTCTATAATTTGGTTTGTCATTTTTTTAATTAGGAATTTTCTGTCTTCCTGCTCTTCCCTGCCGCACAGGGCCGTGTTTCTAGTTCGTCATAAGGAGACCCGTCAACGATTCGCTATGAAGAAAATCAACAGGCAGAACCTGATGCTTAGGAACCAGATCCAGCAGGTGTTTGTAGAGCGAGACATCCTCACCTTCGCTGAAAACCCGTTTGTGGTTTCTATGTTCTGCTCGTTTGAGACACGGAGGCACCTCTGCATGGTCATGGAATACGTGGAAGGTAGGTTTTTCTGGATACATACACACAAAGTCATGATGCAGAAAAAGGATGCACCAAACCTGTACCTGATCCGTGTGTTTGAAGGTGGGGACTGTGCCAACCTGTTGAAGAACATTGGGCCTCTGCCAGTGGATATGGCCCGGATGTATTTTGCAGAGACTGTCTTGGCTCTAGAGTATCTTCACAACTACGGGATCGTACACAGAGACCTCAAACCTGACAAGTGAGTTTTCAACTAGATGAACAAGGGAATTGTTGTCTCACACTTCACAATGCCAATTTCCCCTTTTCTGGTTTCACGTTGCACAAATAAACTTTAAAGCTTGATTTAGAATTTTTCATATTTGTCAAGGGCTGAAGAAGTTTTAACTGTTGAATCTTTGTTTCCTTTCATGTCTTTTATTCTGTTCCTGTGTAGTTTGTTGATTACATCCTTGGGACACATTAAACTGACAGACTTTGGGTTGTCAAAGATTGGCCTCATGAATATGACAACCAATTTGTATGAGGGACACATTGAGAAGGACACAAGAGAATTTATCGACAAACAGGTTTGTTTCTCCTCTTCCCCCTCCTGTCCTACTTTAATACATCTCTTGTCTTTATGCCTTAACAAAACTCTCCCTCTGCTGCAGGTGTGTGGTACTCCTGAATATATAGCTCCTGAGGTGATCTTAAGGCAGGGCTATGGAAAGCCGGTGGACTGGTGGGCCATGGGAATCATCCTCTATGAGTTTCTGGTGGGCTGCGTGCCTTTCTTTGGGGACACACCAGAACAGCTCTTTGGTCAAGTGGTTAATGGTAAGAATCTATTTGGGTTAATTTGGCTTCGTTTGAGGCATTTCCATTTGTGCAATGTGTAACTTTCAGCAGCCCCCTGTGTTTTGAATGGTGGTCATTGTGTCACCTGCATGTGTTTCTACGTTCAGATGACATCATCTGGCCTGACGGGGAGGACGCTCTGCCAGCTGATGCTCAGGATCTTATCACCAGACTCCTGAGGCAGAGCCCTCTGGATCGCCTGGGAACAGGTTGGTGACAGATAGGTGGACGAGGCTCTGTTGTAAGCAACCTGCTGGGCACCATGTTACAGCGTTTGGGAGGTGCAACCAGATTATCTTGTCACTGTTACTTGTTAAACCTTGAAGAACAGGTTGTCTGGAAAGTGTTTACAGTGTGTGGAGCTGATCACACGAAAGAAGTGAAATTAATCAAGTTGTCTCTGCATCATAAGGCAAATTTCCTCACTAACCTTGGATTTGATGACTGATAACGTATCCATTTTGCAACATTTTGTGAGAGGCTGCAAGGTGGAATAGCAAGAATGTCCTCGGTTCAAGTCTAACTGAGATTCATTTTGTGGGTAGTTTGTCTGGGGTCATTCCTATTACTAAAACAATTGCTAAATATCAAAGAATGATAAGCATTCTAATAGCTCAATAGTCTTATAGTTGTTATATTTCAACAGAACTGCTTTAGATTGACTATATTCTTGGTTTATTTTCCATAGATTGTTCCTGTATTTCATCTTTGGTGCTGGAAAGTTGTTGCATTGTTTCACCACAGTTTTAATTCAGTATGAAAGTCCTGTCACGACAGTTTTAATAAAATGTTTTGATTGTGACTGGGCCGCTGTTAACAGATGCGTTTCCTCTAAATGGACAATACCAGAGAAGTAGAAAAGGCTACAGTGGTTGTTGAGATATCTTTAAGCACACTGCCTTAAATATGTTAAATCTTTATGAGGAAAACATTGCTATATTGTTTTGCTACCTGCTGTCACATCAAGGCCCTGTGGGTAAAAAAAAACAAAACAACTAAACTAAATCTGTTTTCTGTTGTAGGTGGAACCACTGAGGTGAAGATGCACACGTTCTTTCTGGGTCTGGACTGGAATGGCCTTCTGAGGCAAAAGGCTGAATTCATACCTCAACTGGAGACTGAGGAGGACACCAGTTACTTTGATAGTACGTAGTTTATTGGACAGATAAACATAAGTAGATCTCTCTTTTTAGGTGTTGTATGAGCTCCCTGAACTTTTACTCTGAGGTTATATACAAAGGTTATATATAAAGAGGAGCACACACAGACACACACACGATTATAGGGATTTGGATAAAAACAGCCTCACTGGGTTTTCATTATTTAATGCACTGTTGCCGTGTCCTCTGCAGCCCGATCTGAGCGCTACTGTCACCTGGGCTCAGATGATGACGACGAAACCAATGATGACGAATCCTCTCTTGAGTTACGACAGTTCTCCTCTGTCGCCCACCGCTTCAGCAAGGTATTCCTGTTGCTCCTCTGTGTGCCACCTCTTTAACGTTCATAATGACGAAAATCAAACGTCAATGTTTCTGAGTACATAGTGTTGTGATTAAAGACTTAAAATGAATCCTCCTGAACTGCAGGTGTACAGCAGCACAGAGCACCTGTCCACCTCCACACCGTCCCACCCGAGCCTGTCGTTGTCAGAGCGAAGCCACAGCGAGGAGAAGGAGGAGCGGTGGGAAGGTAGGGGGATCCTTTCCCCCGGTGACGGGCACAAACACTTGGCTGGGGGAGACAGGAGGGCAGATGGACACAGGGGGAGGTGAGACCATGGAGGCAGAGAGTGATGTCCTCATCATCAGAACAAAAATCACAGGCTCCCCTTCCAACCTGTGTGACTTTTGTAGTTGTACTGTGATTAACATCTTTTTACTTATCCTTTTTAGGAGTTACTTGAAAATTTTTATTGTTTTACCTCGACCAGGTTTAACTGATTACTTCATATTTGTCATTGGCTTTCTCTCTGTAGTCTCCGCCCACGTGCCTCCTCCAGTTCCTCGCAGTCGGAGCGCAGTGCCAGTCCGCTGGTGATGAACAGCACCCAGAGCCTCGACATAATGCCCCGCTTCGCCATCTCAGCAGAAGAGGAGGGTAGGCAGCAGACATGCCCGTTCTTTGATTATTTTGCAGTTGGTGAAGTTCTAGTGCTCACACATCAAACCCCGTTGATTGTAGATGGGATGGTTTCCAATCTGCGGCGCATCCGTCTGAGAAGCAACAGCACAGGCACTAGGCCAGCCTTCCGGAGGGGGGCATCTCGACGCATCGCACACCAGCTGGAGACTCCAGAGAAACCTAGATCCCCAGCAGGGAAAGTCCCCAAATCAGCCTCCGTCTCTGGACTTTCCCTCATCATTACTCCAGGTACAAAGAATGACCTGTATGTCATAAAACAAATTAAATACCATTTTCCTACTTAATGTATTAAGTTGTAATTATTATAAGTGAGCATAGGAAAGTTTTTGTGCATTCCCTCTCAGTCTGAGCTCACCCAATTTCTCAAAATGCAATACTCCTATTCTTAAAGAAACATAAAAGTATCCACTACTGGTTTTATGTTTTAGTGTGTTTACAGTGCCCTCTACTGCCTGAAAGTGTATTTTACGCACGAACCACAAACTATACAGTACTTGTTTCAGTATGAGAATCATTTCATGATATCTTTAAAATCCAATAGTCCAAGAAAATCCATGTCTGATGGTTTCTTCAAGTACTTTCAGATTTTTACAACCCAGCATTACAGATGTTTTTGACCGGTTTTCTGTTTTCTTGTTCTAAACCAGATGACTCGGCCGGTGCTCCTACGAGCCCCAAATCATCCTTATCCCTGTCATCCAACCCGTCGTCTCGGGACTCGTCTCCTAGTCGGGATCTGTCCATCAGCATCAGCTGCCTGAGGCCTCCTGTGGTCATCCACAGCTCTGGAAAGCGATTTGGTTTTGCACTGCGAGCTATCAGGGTCTACATGGGGGACAGTGACGTCTACACGGTTCATCACATGGTCTGGGTATGAGTCTTCACATGATAGTGAACGTCCTCATCACTTAATAAGTATCTTTAATGAATCTGAGCCATTTAAATCTATAAATTTCCTCACTAATGCTCTAATGTATTTGAATAAACAATCAAAGATTAAAGAGATTTGTTATATAGGTTCGAGCTCGATTGTGAGTTGCACAAGTGTGTTTTTGTGCTATTTACATTAGTGAAACAATATCGGTCTTCTACCAGCTGTCCAGACCAGCAGATCAATGGCTTCTATGACCAGTAATTTTGACGTGTGTGTTTGTCTAGTGTGTTGAGGATGGAAGTCCAGCACAGGAGGCGGGATTGAGGGCAGGTGACCTCATCACTCACGTCAATGGCGAGTCGGTCCAGGGCCTCGTACACACTGAGGTGGTGGAGCTGCTGCTGAAGGTAGCAGGAACTTGAAATGTCCACTGCATGCTTGATGGTTGCATTTTAGGTCAAAAAGAAAGAAAGAAAAGGCTTGGTCTAAAAGTGTTGGCATTTGAATAGAATCTCTTTAAGTATTTCTGTTAATAATCTGCTCTGAACAGAGTGGCAACAGGGTGACCTTGCAAACAACAGCGCTTGAAAACACTTCGATCAAGGTGGGGCCGGCCAGAAAGACCAGCTACAGGGCAAAGATGGCCCGACGCAGCAAAAAGAGCAAGAGGAAGGATGGACAGGACAGGTACATGAGGAGAGAATCAACTCTACCACAATCATTTTTTTTTCAACTTTACTATCACTTTGAGCATTTTGTTCGATTTTAATTTCACATATTAGGTTCACAGTCTGCTTCCTACTTTCCATCCTTTTCTAGCCGTCGTCGTAGCATCTTGAAGAAGCTGTCGAAGCACACGCCTCCTCCACCCATGCAGAGCAGCCGCAGCTTCTCTTCGGGGTTCCACCAGTCCTCCAGCGACAGCCTCTCCGGTTCCCCGACACAGAGCCTCTCGCCTGGGCCTTCAACACCCTGCCGCTCCCCTGCGCCTGACCACTCCGGAGGTCAGTCACGGTGCCTTTTCAGCTGTCTGATAATATGGGTGTAGTTTTCTGGAGGGATTACACCTAAATCTATTGCTTTTTGCTTTAAACTTTTATTTTGTGACTCGGTTGTAGACATACATTTTGTTTAGATATATCTAATCAGTTTTAGTTTTTCTCTCTTTCAGATTCAAGTTCTTCTCCCTGTTCCAGCTCTCCAAACTCCCCAGTACCGCAGGCCCGTCCCAGCTCACTTCATGTCCTCGGCCGCTACACAAAAGCTGGTCGATGCAAGTCGACCAGCAGCATCCCCCCATCACCCCTGGCCTGCATTCCTCCCCCTCAGCCTCTCTCTCCTCAGTGCTCTCCATCCTGCCTTCCGAGTCACCCCAAGTCCCTGCAGGGCTTCCACGGAAAGACATTGTCCCCTCCCACCATAGCTCGCCATTCTGTGCGTCCCCGCAGCGCAGAGCCACCTCGTTCACCGCTGCTCAAGAGGGTGCAATCAGCAGAGAAGCTGACCGGGGACAAGTCGACGGGGGTTTACCACGCAGACAGGAAGGCTTACAGCACCCGCCGCCACACCATGGAGGTGCCTCTGTCCGAGGGGGAGGGGCTAGAGGACGCAGAGGTGGACACCGCCACCGGGTTCGTCTGTGTTGGCGAGCACGGCCGTCAAGGCCTGTGCATCGGAGGGCTGCGAGGCCACCAAGACGCAGCCGGCGGAGGCGGTGAATACCACCGCTCCACCACGTCGCCTCAGCATCGCAGCAGCAACCACCACTCCAAGGAGGTGGTGGTAATGAGGAAGCTGGCTCTGTCCGAGCGCCGGGACTCCTTCAAGAAGCAGGAGGCCGTGCAGGAGGTGAGCTTCGATGACTTGGAAGAGAGAGAGCCCACACCGAGCCCCACGCCTCCCACACAGCCAAGGCCATTCAAGGCGTCCTGGATCAACTCCCCACAATCAGAAAGCAGCGGAAATCCAGAAGGAAGAGCACCGCCTAGCGCCACGCAGTCGAAAGCCAAGTCTAAAGACAAAGAAGGGTATTAGTCTGTCTCTTTACCACAGACAGGTCAACAGAGTGAAGTGCTTGACCTGCTGCTCTTCCTACATATAAGGCCTTGCATGTGTCCAGAAAACTGTGACCAAGTCCCAAATCATCACAAGCAAACTGTCTGAAGACAAAGTAACTAATAAGTCAATAGCTCTCAGTAATACATGCACCCTGTGACACTGTTAACGGAATTATGGCTGAAAAAAAAACGATGTTTACTTCCGAGTTGCTTGTTCTCTCTTTTGGTTCTCGAATCACTGTGGCACCTGACGTATTTGTAAATATTTTGTTTTAAATGAAGAAACTTATTTATGACTTTTTAATGCTCATCTTGTTGTTTTGCTGAATATGCCTTGGATGCTTCAGCTGTTCTTCTTTCAGGAATTGCACAAGAGAAAAACCAGGCAACCGCTTCTCAGTGTGAAACAGAAGCGGTGAAATTACACAATATTGTACCATGTTTCTTTCTTTTATACCACAGTGTGTGTGCGCGTGTGTTCAGATGGGCTTTCTGCTCTTTGTCCTGGACTGTGTGTGCTATAGCATCTCGCAACATATTCTGTGCTGCCTCTCAACATACAGATTGTGGTATTGACAATTGGGGCTCATTGTTCGTGAACACGTAGAGCTGCGGTGCCAAAGCATGGTTTAGCCATAGAAACCATTTAAACAGAGGTACTGTATCTGTATATAAAACACTTAATGTATGCATGGGCTCTACAGCCACTTGCTGTCCCATCAGCCCCGACACTCCTCTGGCTAGAACGATAACCCATCGACGTGTACATACAACTTCGTGACTGCCTTCAGAAACTGTTGTGTTTGTCACCCTCCCAACACTTTGTCGACTCCAGCCTCCGTCCATCTCCTCACCAGTGTAGTCTAGCTCAAGTGTTTGCACAAGTTGTAGTAGCCGTGTACCAGAGTACGTTTATATGTCAGGACGATCTCTTTCTATGTGGGATTCAAAAACTGTACAGTGGATGCAAACTTGGCTCACTTGGCTGTTTTCTTTTTTTTCTCTTTTTAGGAAAAAAAAAATACATGTATTATGAATGAATGTTTACATTTTAGTGGAAATATGTGAGTGGACGCGTCATGGTTTTTGTTAAATTATTACGGGGGAAAAAAGAACGGCAGGGAAGATGTCAAAGCCTTGTTTGGATGAAGGACTGAGGGAAAAAAAGGGGTGATCCTGCTTTTGTATATTTTGATATGGAAACAGTCTTGTTGCAGTACTAATAACCTATGCTGTTGACATATATTGTGTAAACAATGGTGGACCTTATAACAGCTGTCAGTGATGTATTTTGAAAGTGACCTTGTAAGGTTGGATGACTCAGTCGAAGTGTCACTCTCGACTCAGTCAAAGTGTCGCTCTCGCGGCACACTCGTATTTCCCTGTTCTCACCTTAACACCTGCATCGGTTTGTTTGCAGCTATTTGTGGATCTCGGAAGCTTTACTAATCCGATCAGACTGAGTTTAAGTCATTGATTTAAGATTTGTGATGTGATATAAACATATGGGATTTAGCTTTAGTTGTATATTCTTTTCTTATAATTTTTTTTAAATATAAAGATTTCTTTCTTTTTTTTATACCATTTGAATTCGGGATTTGTTTGGCTCAGGAAGTAAAAATGCTTCCAGTCGTGTTTCACATTTGGTTTTGGGAGATTGAAAGGAGCTTTAAACCTGCGATAATTAATAGAAGTTTACCACATTGTGCAATGTTTCACTGTGCATGTGGGATCAGTCACTGAATATCTGATGCAATATACATTTTCACACGTTTTTGTTTTATTTTGTCCAATCATAGTATCATTTGACGTTATGTTGGACCGGCTTTAAACAGCAGTCCTTACCAGCAGTTTGTCATCTGAAAACATCAAATGAAGCATCACAAAGAACTTGTCATCAGCGTTGTGCATTAAAAAAACCTCTCGACCCCCTCCTCCTCATCCCCAATTGACAAACTGGCCTTTGTGAAATGCCTACCATGTGGGTATCTGGTGCAGACTGGTGTAACATTCTGTTTTTCTCTTGTCTTAACAGTGCTTGAAATAAATTGAAGAGGACTCAAAGTCTGAACCACAAAATCTTTGTACTTCTTGTCTCTCACATAAACATGCACGTATTTCTATTCACCTGAGCCCACTTTACAATATAGAGAATATAAAATAAGACGTTTGACATAGTTAGACAAGCAGAACATGAAGACGTGTACAAGGTTATTTTTTATTTCTCAGATTTTTTTTATATAGCAAATATATCTGACGTAACAAGTGAGACTCAAATTCCAACATCAGTTCACAAAATAACACAACCCCTGTGGGTGCATGTCTCACTACACTTTCCCCATCAGATGTAAAAAATTCCACCTTTAAGGGTGATTCAGTTTTGCTTGAGATCATCGGAGAGGTCAGAACATCAGCTCAGTGTGCATGTTCGAGGGTGCAGTTTGCAGTGATGCTGTGCTGGACTGCGTTACATTAGTTTTCTATTATTACACCTCCTGCTCCAATGTTATTGGTACTGCCAGAATATTGGAAGTACCAATTAATGCGTAGCAGCCCAGGCATGTGAGTGTTCTGTGTCAGGTGTTTAGCCTCAGTCATAAATCCTCCCCTGATATGTTGAAATGAGTTTCTAATTTAGCTGTAAGTCCACATGAATATACGGTCTTTATAGCAGAGTAAATGTATATATTTCCCATGTATATAGCAGGGCCCTGAAACGGAGGATGCCACAATAGCTGGATCCAAGTCTGTACATGAGCAATCTAACCATCCATCTTTTCATAACTGCTTTAGTAAGTCCAGAGCCGCTTGTGCTCAAGCTGAAGTATTCAATGAGAGTCTTTCTTTGAGTTTAGGTTTGTGGCTGCAGGATTAATCTGACAGAGGTGGATAAAGTGTATAATGAATTATAATTGAATGAGAACAGCTCTTTTTATCTTAGTTGCTCAAGGAATTTATAATCTACTTCAAAGGAATGTAAGAAGTTTTTTAAAAAAAAAACTGACTAAAGATAAATTCAGTAGCACGTCAGGTAAAGTCATGATCTTCAGAAACTTAACTTGCTGTGCTGTGAAAGGGAGAAGACATAAACCTACATATGTATATACATCAGGTTACGTAAGAAAGGAATTCATCTAAAGAGAATATTTTTCCAAAACAATTTTTTTTAATAACTAGGCAGCGTGTTAACAGAGAGCTTTGTGCCTGTGTTTGAATCTGATATTGGGAATAATCACACAGAAAAAGACAATTAGGCTTTCATACTTTCAGTTTTGTGTAAGCTGGGCTATTGGAGCAGCCCAGAACAAATGTGTACAGGACGATCATGCAAACACCACAGACACTAAGGATCCCTAGTACACTTGCTAATGATCTAAGCACAATGTTAAAATTTAGATTTAGCTCCAATTTTTCTAAAATTAGATCAATCTTCTGTATTGTCTGCGGTTATGAGGGCACTGAAGCCAGATAAAGGTAAAATACCTCTGACAGTCATTTCCAACTCTGTTCATTTCTTCATACTTATGTTTGTATACATTTATATACTCTATATGTATATATTTCTAAGGGCTGTCTCAAACTGCCTTAAATTTTGCATTTTATGACCAGTGTATTTTTTTAATGACAAGAAACACTCTTCAGCTTGAATTTTGGGGGTTACCAATTAGCATCAACTGCATATTTCTGGGGCGTCTCATAGTGAGAAGGTCCCAGAGGCCTCTGTGGGGAATTTGCATGTTCTTCCTGAGAGTGTGTGGACTTGATTATTAGACCATTAACTTAACGTATTGGGAAAGGCCTTACAAACAAAACCAAAAAAAAGTAAACAAACAATGTTACAGCACCAAGTTTATGCTTTACCCTTTCCTCTGTATATAATTGTAGATTATGTGATGCTTTGTGCATAATTTGTATAGTTTTGAAATTAAAAATATGATCATTAATTTGAATATATATTTCTTCTGTTTTTTATTATCTTTTTTGGCCTTTATAATGTCTGTATTGTATTGCTATACATTGTTTTTGCTTTCATATAAAAGACAATAAAGATATAGTTAAAAAAGATAATTTGGATATTTTTGACTTGAGGAATAATGGCTTTTTATGTTCTTTGTAACCAGTGTTGTGAATTATCCTCATTGCTCTCTTTTGCTGTATAATTGTAGTCTACATATTGCTCATTTCCTACAGTCCATAAACATGCATAGAAGTTCTGACCCAAAATTGCTCACATGTAGAGACACTGAAGAAAAAAGGACGGATATTTCTGGAAAAAAAAGCCCACAGGGACAATGTGCAAACTCCACACACACTGGCTCCAAATCCAACCTGAACCTTCTTGCCAACCACCATGTGCAGACAACATCAGATATGAAATAAATGTAGAAAACTTTTGTTTGAATGAAAATCGAATGGTGTGTAAATTAATACTGACTTTGGAAAAAGAGAGAAGTGGATCGTGAGAGGACTGTAACTGAGATGCTGTCCCTGTTTAACCCACCATGGGATTAGACACGGATTAAAGATGTGGTGCAACACTTCTACTTTTTCACGTGATCCTGAGGAATATAAGGCAGCTTTTTGTGTACGGTATGGAGAACAAAAATAAATAAATAAATAAATAACTTGTGCGGTTCAGATTTCTATTATGAGTTGAAGCCACTCGGTGACCCCTCACTAATCGCTCGGTCTTTTCCGTCGGCTCTCGTCACTTTCCGCCTCTCGAGAGGAGTTCCCACGCAGCCTGCCTGTGCCGCGCTGCTGAGCTGGAAAATGGCTGTGAGCAGGAGTAGGGAGTTATGAACGGGAAAAGAAAGAAAGGACGAGAGAAAGACGCAGAATACAGGAGCGAGCTGGAGGTCTGCAGAGGACTTTAATGCGCACGGGAGACGCGAGCGGCTGCAGGTTAAAAACATCGACCCGGACCCCCACTGGAAAAAAAAAGTACGAAGAGTTTAAAAGCTGCGGAGCCCCGAAGTAAGAAGAGTCAAGAGAATCTGCGCTGGTGAGTTTTTCCAAGTTATTGCACATTTCCAGTAGAGCTCCGGCAGCAGCCACTGTACTGCTGGAAAATGGTGGAAGCGCCGTGCAAAGTGTGCTGTGGCCACGCAGATCCAACTTTCCAACACTTTTAAACTTTAAACACACTTTTTTCCCCGTTTTTAAAAAAAATCAGCGCTCGTGTCTTTTTTTGCGCAAAACTCCACGTGATGAAATATTTATTTGTACAGCGTGTTTCTCGCTATACAAACTTTTCGACAGTTGACGTGTATGAAATGAGGAGCCCGTTAAGTTATCGAGACACGAAGTTTTATTTCTATTGATACACTTTGCTCAGTTCTTTCCTGAGTTTGTTTTAATGTGTTTTGCGCGCACGGAGAGAGCGTTACGCACGACCTTTTAAGACATTTGCGGCTTTTAAAAGTTCTTCATTTTGGTAGAAACTTTAACTTTTTGGGTGTTTTCCTCTGTTTTGATACTAAGCTACAAAGTAGTCACTTATTACAAATATTTATTTCGAATTCTGGGCTGAAACGCACCAATAATAGCTTTGCATCTTCTTCCCGGTGCACATCTAAATAATGTATGCTACACTATGGTGCCTTTACATTGACTGGAGACTATAGGGGGCCATGCAGTGTGGAGGGGCCTAACATAGCTGAAGGCCTGTGTGTGTGTGTGTGTGTGTGTATGTGTGTGTGTGTGTGTGCGCGCTATGCCTCAGGGTGAAGGTGACTTTGACAGTTAATAGCGATAACGTTAGCTTTTCTGCTGCCTTCCTTCTTTTCTTCCTCTGTCGTCGTCTCACACTGAGGCTGAATACATGAAACCTGTGTGTGTGTGTGTGAGTGTGTCAGAGGGGTTTGTGTGGAGCGTTAGGGGGGGAAAGTGGCCTGTCAACTGTGATTTTGGCTCCGATATAGAGCCGAGCTGAGCGGTAATGGTGAGATGAAGGCTGCTGAAGTATTCTTTCTCACACGTTCGCCTGTAAACACACACGGTAAACAGGCTGATGAAGTTTAGCATGCTCGTTGAAGAGGCAGGGGCTCTGGGTAATCACACAAGGTGTGTTTGTGTTTATTTTTACTTGTCTGCTCTGGATGTGTGTCAAAATCCACATGAGCTGTGTGTGTGTGTGTGTGTGTGTGTGTGTGTGTCAGCGGGAAGACGTGATGAGCTGTTTGTGGAGTGAAATGTGCTTGAAGGTTTGTTTGTGTTCAGGGTTGCAAAGTCAATTGCTTCTCCCGAAAAGGTAAACTCACGCCAACTTGGCGTATCACAGCCTGTAATGTTTACATCATGTAGCAGCCATTTGCATGCGCCGAGGTAACTAATTGTAAACTTTGTCTTACCTTTGTTTGCCCGGTGCACTTTCTGCTGAGCACACACACTGGGCTCTGTGTGTGTGTGTGTGTCTGCAATGAAGCACTTTCCACCACGACTCTTAAGCAGCCTTGCTGGAGCAGTTTGGGATTTAAAGCCCTGCTCATGATCACATTAATTCAGTTCAAATTTTCATGATTTTTTATGGTACAAGAAAGCCAGCTGCTCTCTTTTTTTTTTCTTTTTTTTTTTTTAAGTCAAACTTGATTGGAAGGAGAAGAGTTCATAAGACCTGAATGTTGACAGAAATTAAATCTAGAGTTATTTACAATATCTCTGGAGGATTAAGATTTGTTGAAGATCCAGTTGTGTAGCAACCAGTAATATAACAAAGTAGACTAAAATAGACTATTTACAACCATGGTTGGGAAAGTGCTGTATAGTATGATTCCTCAATGAAGGTATGTGTTGACTTTCATCCTCTACCTATTTCTGATGAGCAAACTTCACAAACCCAACTGAAATAGCACTTTTAGAAGGCAGTTTTATTCATGTCATTACTATATTGGCTGCAGTTAGTAATAAATTAATAGATTAAATTAAATCTAATAAATTAATAGATTACTGGTAAGATTTTATTATCACAATGGCTCAAATATCCAAATTACACTAATGGATCCAGATTTAGATCCAGATCACTTCCAAAATGTAATCGGTTCTTTCTGTAATCTAATATCTATCTGTGGTGAAAATTTAGTGAAGATCCTTCAAGGAGTTTTGATGTAGTTTGTTTAGGACCGTAAAAACTGAAATTGGGATACAGAATCCAGATTTGGATCACTCCCAAAATTTAATGAAGTCATCTGGGGCCTAAGATCCATCTCTGGTGAAAATTTGGTGAAGATCCATTCAGTAGTTTGGATGTAATCCTGCTAACAGACAGACAAATAAATAAACTAGAAAAGCACTCTGATAGCGCAGACCTCAATATAGAATCAAAATAAAATTTTATGAGTTATGATTTTTTGAAACTCGTAAAAGGGGTTTCCAATGTTAAATCCCAGAATTTTTCCTGACTTTATCCTTGATCTGATCCAGATGAAATGTTGCACCCTACCAGATATGACCATCTTACAGATGGCTGATTTTTTTACAAGTTATACAAGATGTGATCTCCAAGAAATTAGATTTTTTTGAAAATGGCTCAATGATATATAAAGCGGAAAAACACACAGACAAACAAACTCTGGCAAAAACATAACCTCCTTGGCGGAGGTAATAAACTAAAGTGATCTACTAACTTCATAAGTTATTACACTACTATTTCATAATTCCATTAATAAGGGACCTTTAAAAAAATACTTTGAAAATGCAATGCAATAATTGTTTATAAGTAGTTCACTTTTTAAAAAGGATGTCATTGTTTTTCAGTAAGTAAGTTCAATGTAACTCTAAAATATAGTTGTAAATTATTATTATTTGTCATTACAGTATTGACTTTATAGCATCTAAAATGGCCAAAGTGAATATGGTATTGGTTATTATTAAATAACTGCAGGATTTTATGTCTTTTTGAGGATCAAGTTACAAAACAAACTTACCCTAAAAAATTCATCCCCTGTTCAGCATCTTTGAAGAAAACAAAGATGTCTTCCTTGGATCATCTACTGGACTGAAGCCCCTCAAACTACTATTACAAAATAACTGTGCCTGCGCACCACAGTCATAGTAAATAGTTCTTCAGCACATATGGGAGTAGATGGACAATAAAAACAATGTTTGCATCTAGAGTGTCATGACTCCCCGTCAATAAATGTAAATAAATGTCCTACTTTGATCCCTGACCAATCATCAAGTTGCTGCACCATTTTTAGATGTGATATCTGTAAGCTCCCTGGGTGAGAAATGTGATTGTACAAGGATGTATTGTACTCGGCTGGCAGTGCTGCAGTTGTCACACAGTGAGGAGGACGTCCTTTTGTTGGAACAAGAAGGCCATCAGAGAATATTTTGATCCTCCTCCAATGTTGACCCGAGGTTGTTCATACTGAAAACCTAATTTAAACGACTAATTGTGAAAAGTGGAGCCATGTTCAAGCGACCTCATGATCTCACATTTGTTTCCAGTGTCGTCCTCATCAGTCTCATTATGGGAAATGTGAAGGTTGGTTTTCACCCAACACAACAATAGTACTGTACTGATGAGGCTAAACTCTCACACAGACGGGCTTTCATGTTTTTTCCACATTCAATGTTGTTGCTGTTAAAAGTTGTTAGAAAGGCAATACACTAACAGTTTCTAGCCAGAGACTTTTTGATTTTGAGAGGTAAGCACTGTTTCAGAATCGTGTGGGGAGTTTGAGTCAGGGTGCCGGGGGCTGTTATGTGCAGAGTTTGTATGTTTCTATGTGTTTGTGCTGTTTTTCTTTCAACATTTCAACCTTCTTCTACCTTTCCTCACCTGCGGTTAATTGTTGGCTCCGAGGTAACGGGCCACCTCACAGATATTACGGTATTGGTTGGTTGGTCAGTTGGTGGGGAAGTTGGCTGGTTGGTCGGTTTGTCAGTCTTGGTTGGTTAGTTCGTCGGTGGGTTGTCAGTCGGTCGGGTTTCGCTGGTTTGTTGGTTGGTTCAGTCGGTTGGGCAGTCTTGGTTGGTTGGTTAGTCGATCAGGTTTCGCTGGTTGGTTGGTTGGTTGGCTGGTCAGTTTTTGCTGGTCGGTCAGTTGGTCTTGGTTGGTTGGTCAGTTGGAGGGTAAGTTGACTGGTTGGTTGGTCGGTCGGTTGGTTGGTCGGTCAGTTGGTCAGGTGATATACAAGAGCACAAAAAAATTTGTCGACAGATTTCAACAAAATTTTTGGAGCTAAGAAATAATTATTTAAATTTTGGTGAGATCTGGACCATATACTGTATCCAGAAGAAAACTTTGGTCTATCTGTAACACTGAAGGAAGAGATGCAGTCTGTGCTAGTTATAGTATGAGGAGCTCCACACTCTCTAAGTGGCGTCATCTTATTATGGTACTTTTTGATTTATATCCCTTTAGAACATGTAGAAAACATCTTTAGTGTGAAGGAGCAGTGACCTGTCCAGGGTGATCTCCCTCCTCACCAGTGTTCTCCAACAGTTCAAACGCGTCTCAGGTTAACTGTTGTCTATAATTTGGTATGAATGTGTGCGATTGTCTTTCTGTGACAAAGTGGTGACCTTCCGGCTGTGATGGACTCCATATCACTAGGATCCAGTTTATGTTTCCTCACACATCACACCCTATATGGACAACTTGAAATCATGTGTCTATTTGCTGATATTTTTTGGATGTATTCATGATCTCACTTTGAAATCTGTAAGTTTTGCTGAGGACGGCCACATTAAGTTAAAAAAAATAAACTTGAAACTGTTCCAACAACATACATCAAGTCTTCATTTATCTAACAAAAAACTTAAAGTACAGTGTCCACCTGAGCTCGTCTCTGAAGTACAAGTTTTTCAGTTTTCAAACTTTGCGGCAGAAAAAAAAACATGATAAAAGAAATAAGTCTTTTGTATTGTGATCAGACTCTTTTTGTCTGATCTGAACATCAAAAACTGGCTGTTGAGTTTCCTTTGTGAGAAGTAGAAAAGACGTCAGAAACATACATTTACACGTCTTTGAAACGGATCGCATTCAACAATGCAACTGGACTTTTAATGGCTTCGACGTAAATTGCATCCAATGACCTCGTCTCTTTTTTCCTTCAAGCTTTCAAATAGCAGACGAGAATATCTGTCGCTCTTTGTTCTTCATACTGTTTACATAAGAACTGTAATAATGAAGATCCACTCCAGCGTTATCTGTTTTTGCGAACACCTCAGTGACATCAGAAAACCAATCAAAACCACAGCAGAATAAAAGCAAGTCTCTTGGACATTGCCAGCAATGCATATGCATGTACCGATTGTCCAGTGCTGTGTCTGTGTGAGGGAGAGAGAAAGAAAGGGTAAGTAAGAGAAGGAATGGGAAATGAAAGCAGAGCTTGCTTTCCGAGATGAACACATTACCTACATCCAAAAGATATCTCAAACACTTCCCCTTGTAAAATTCTCCATTACATGGGTCAATAGAGGGCAATGGGAGAAGAATAAATACCAACCAGTTCTCCTGAAGACTGTAGCCCTCTTTATTGCCTGCACACAAACATTCTCAGACACACACATACACACAGGCGCGGCTGACACTCGCTGTCAGCCCATCTGATTGCCTGTTAGGCAGTCTCACCCACCACGACAAGTGCCCTTTATCGCCAAGAACCATTTTCTCCGCCATGTCAGATATGGGGGATATTAATAAATGCATGGTGACAGTGCTTAGGGAGCCGAGCAGCGGTCCTGCCTCGGTAAATTTACCCGCGGGTCACTTTTGTGCGACGGGGAGAAAGAAACTGCGGAAACAAACAGGTGCGGGTCAGAAACTCATCTCCGCTCCCAGATTAAAAACTCATCTTTCAAGGCAGCGCGTCGTTATTGAGGCTGATTCTTCAGTGCTCCCGATGCAAATGGAGGTGTGATTAGGCACAAGGGGTGGGGGGAGGGGCGGGCGGAGAGAACGACGTGTCCCTCTGTTCAATTACCTCTGC